>VYZV01027301.1:51266-148872 GCA_013401275.1 Pandion haliaetus | reverse complement strand
AAAAATAGGTGTTCCTTCCCCCCCCCCCCCCAAAGGAAACCATTTTGTGTAATACTTCCTTTTCAATCATCTACACTCCCAATTTACTTCCGCAGCTTCAAGTCACCAGATAGAGCAATAGTATGTCCCTACTAGAAAAAACTGGGAAGGATAAAGAAATACAACCCATTTACAAACCCTGCCAATAGAACAACCAACCACACCTGCAGCCAAAATCTAGAAGTTAGTCCGGTGCTCCTTCCTCACCAGCAAAGCAGACCACAGCTCCACCGGTTACTTTTCTGCTACCTATAGGTGTCACTAGTTCTGTTTGTAACACCTCAGCCCATGCTTGCCACTATTTCTGCGGTCCTTCCTGGACTGTAGATTCTTGCCCGAATTCTCCCTTGCTGTGGGTAGAGGTGTTAATCACAAACTTTAAATACATTCAGAAGCAGCTTCAGACAAACTAAGCATGCATTTGTAAAGCAAGAAACGAACTCGCCCCACATCTGCCAGTTTACGCACCTCCACCTCCCGGGCATACATCCGTGTCTTCTGGATGTCCTCAGACATTAAGGCCAAATGGTGGCAAATACCAGTTTGAATCATACTTCTCAGGAAAGGTGGCTTTACAAACGTTAGGGCATATTTAACGTTGTTCTGCCAGACCTGCCTCTGGTGAAGAGAAGCAGCAAACCCGCCAGGCTCCCATGGGAAGCAGCATCAACCCACAGTTCACTGAAGTTCACCCAAAATTTGACAGTGCAACATTGACTATTATTTGAGCCACAGACCTTTCTAGATTTTAAGCATTACGCTAAGCCACAAATGTTTTTCCCGTCACATGAGAAATTTCAGAATTTTGGTAAAAAGCCAAAAAACATGAAAAAAAATGCTGTTCAAGAAGACAAATTAATAGAAATCCCTAAGATTAAATTGCTAAAATATTTCACATAAATAATATACTTATCTTTTTTATTTTTTGCTAATTTTAACACTTTAAACTAGAAATTAACTAAAATACTGTGATGAATACCTTAGTTTGAATTATAAACCAGTAAACTCTTCTTCTTGAAAGTATCAAAAGAGAACATTTCAAGAAAACATTTTTTCCCCAGAAATGTTTCAGATTAGATCAGAACAATCAAAACTGATCCTTTCTTACAAGCAGTTTTTATTGTTGTTTCAATGAACTTACATTTTCCAAAAGAGAAAACAAAGAATTACAATAAAAATGACAGACTTATTTTGTGTCCTCTTTTTTTTTTTTTCTTGTGATATTCTAATTTTTACCCTTCTGTTGCCTTTCATTTTGTGCTTCAGTTGGGTTTTTTTAATTATTATTTTGCTTTAATTCTGAGGGCCAAAGTATTGGAGAATAGATGTATAATTAGATTCCCCTCCACCCCCCAACCACTGGTGTTTGATCCGGGCCTTTAGAGAAGGAGGTTGCCCTTAAGACCCTGCTCCATCCAGAGGGAACTACAAGGAAGACCTTACTCCAGACACATGCAAAACTTCTCCAAACAGCCCAAGAACTACCTCAGCTTGCTCTGTCCAACTGTATGCCCAACACATGAGAAGAAGCAGAGAAAAGATGGATTATAATACTTCTTGAGGGAAGGACTCATTTCACCTAACTAAAATGGAGATGTACAGTTGAAACCCCACAGGTAGGGTCTCTCAATACTCGGTAGATAGTGATGATCTGTCTCAGCCTGAAGCAGTTCCTGTGGGATGAGTTGCCCTCCAGAAATGTTGAGTGCCTACTGAAGCAGCCTGCAGATCTAGCCTATACTCGGCATGTTCCATTTAGCTGGCGTGGTTGACCTGAGGACAAAGACCCCATGCATGTACCTTGAATGCAAAGGCTGCTTTTGCCATGTCATGTATCTCCTTCCTACTCTTCCCCTACTCTCTGCTACTTCCCCTATTCTTCCCCTACTCTCACCAGCCAGTCATCATCTGCATCACTAGGTTTTTAAACCTCAGGCCATCTTCGCGTCATTGTTTGGGTGGTTTGTTAGGTGCTGCGCTGCCCTGCCCTTTACTGTCCTCCTTAGCCCCCAGAGCAAAGACAAATATTATGTCCTGCAATTACCAGGCTTTTCTTTATAAAAAGAGGCCACGTAATATTCTAAATATAAAGGACTATATTATACGCTAACACACTCACAAAGGCTAAAGAATTATAATTCATTCCTGTTGCAACATTATTTTAGTCAACTTTCCAGTTGTTTTATTTAAATGATTAGTTATTGTGCAACTTACTTTTGTCCAAAAAAAAAAAAAAATCTGTTTTAACACATTTTGGCTCTGTTAAACTACCTTTTACACATGAATTAGTGTGAATTTTATTGCTGTATTTTCCCAACTTATTAAAAGGGCTGTACTTCACAAATAAAACTGCAGGATGGATTTATTATTTACAGTCCTAGTCCTAGCCTTCATATCTACTTAATATGTGTAAAGTGTTTAGTTTTCCAATGTAGTCCAGCTGCATCACTGGAATCAAACTTGTAATTGCCTCTTTGGGATTTAAAACCATTATAGTTGTGCTTTTATGTTCTCTTTTGTTTTGCTTGAATCACTTTTTCAGGTCTATGAAGTACAGCTGGCACAATAAAAGTTTGATCAATGCATAACCAATGCAGTGTATATTTCTTCCAGATATATAAAACCCAGGTGAAAAATGTTAATCTATGAAAATTATCTTTGTCAGCTACTTATTCTTGGAATTTAAATCGGTTTCAATCTTGAGGTATATGGTTTGGCCTGGGGTTTTCCAGTCTGGGTTTTTCAACAGTTTCTTGTAATGTGTACATTTGACATATTAAAATGAATGATTGCCTGATGTAAAGTTTCAATTACCAGGGCAGATTTTTTTCTCATACTGTGATACTTGAATAAAATTATCCTGGTACCACAGGAGTTAGCACTGGAAAAAGCCTACACAAGCAGCCTTTATTTCCTTACCAGTTTAGGATCCTCTCACGCATCATTGACATTGATGCTATTGGATCATCTACTTGCATCCTTTAGGCCTCAAAGTCATGCTTTGGGCATACGGGAAATCACCAAATCCCTGCCAAGAAACTGAAAAATTAAACCATTCAGTTCTGGCAACATGAACTGGTCTTCAGGTTCTGGAGTACATTAACCTGGTAGACAATTAATTCTCATTCCCTCACACTGATTTAGTGGCCTTCTCCACCTAAAGCCTAACTCTTCTGGAACTGCTGGTGGAGCAAGGTGTTCCTCAGTATGAGCCAGGAATTCAGACTCTGGCCTTCAGATATGATTTATTACACTATACCCTTTTAAAGTCAAATGTAAAATTAAGTAGAAAACAGGGAAAATGTCAGTATATACCTTTTTTGATGGTAGGTTTTCTAAATAACAGTGTATAAAAACATCGTATATGTATGTATTAACATAAAACTGCAGAGCCAGCTTAAAGGTGGTGTTGCCAGAGCTCATGGTTTCAGCAAGTTGTACAATATTTGATGTTTGTCTCTGAAAGCTCAGTTTCAGGATTTAAATGATTACGTTAGCCTCAGAAGCAAGACCACAAATAAAATGGACAAGATTTGTAAATACATTTTGAAGCCAACTTCACTGTTAGCAACTTAGACCCGAGACTCCTCCATTCTGTTCATGTCATGCGTAGTACATCACATAGACCTGTGTGGTTGCAGAACATGATTGACTTTGTCATCAGGCACAGTCAGGCATGTAAGCTGTCCATATACCCTAGCAGAAAGCCTCTCACAGCTACACTGATGTATTAAGGAATGAACCCAATTTATAAAGATGTCACAGCTTGAGTGGTAAGCAAGTCTGGACTTCCTACACTGCCTACTCAGTAGGTTTGGTCCAACTGCATGTGCAAGACGGAGTTTCTTTGTGGAGGCATGCATAAAGACAGAGTCTCTAGTAGTTATAAGAAGGCACTCCTAGACACTCTTCAGATAGGTATTATAAACTTGTCTGTGGGAACTGAACTTGCATCAAAACATAAATGTGATTTGACTGAAAGTGTGAGGGGAAACAGCTACTTCTACAGTAGACTTGACTAGTCTGATTACAGTGGAGGCTCTCATATCATCCAGAACAAGAGTGATTTTCCAGACAATATTCAAATTTCTTCTTGTTCCTGTCTAAATAAACCTAAATATGAGATTCAGGTTTCTGGAGTTTATATTCATATTTATAAATTCAAGACTCACATTCTGCTGAAGTGTTGAAATAAATAGTTAATGTGCACAGGAATGGCAAGCCTTCCTCACTGTACCTTTTGACATGTAATGATGATATTTTGCATATACAAACATAGTCATATAAATTTCAGGTCATGCTCACTAGAATGATTTTGCAGTTCTTTTGTACCCTGTCATCAGAAATGGGTGTAACAAGAACATGTTCACAAGTGCAGTATGTCCCACCTGTTTTCTAGAACAAAGATATGCACAAGGTAATCATGATCATCGTTCAAGGGAAGACATCATTTACTAATGCCACTAAACTAAGAGAAAGCCCCCAGATATGTTCCGAGATATTAACTTTCAGTATATATTAAATAGACAGCTTTTTATTTACTTTCCAACAGACTTTTCTGGCAATTCTTCTGTACTATATACCGTGTGGAACTCTTCTTCTAGATTGTCCCTTGAATTAAGACTTTCGCTGTGTTCAGATAACTCTGGAAGACCTGACTCCACCATGAATATCTACAAGAAAACAGCCATGCGATTGGGGTAAGTTCTAAGGGAGATTTTCTCTTCCTTTTTCCCTTTAATCATCACCTATTTGTCACCTATGTACCCATTTGTGTGTTGTTCTCCTGCCTCTTCTGCTCATTCCTCATCTATTCTTTGGTTCAGTCACTAGTAGTAACTTTCCCAAAATACCTCAGTGACTGAAGAAGTAACTCTGGCCTGATTTGGCAGATCTCATGGAGCTTTCCAAAAACACCTCATTTTTTGACTTTTACTGATTTGAAACACAGCTAATTGCAGAGGATCATGTTCTGACCATCCTCTCCAGACAGCCAGCTTAGGCATGGTTGCTCCTGCTCTCAACTGACATTTATACAGAGCTCAGATCTGGCAACTTCAAACAGCAAATGCCCTGGATTTCATATCACTTTCTAGTACTTAGACCATAATTTCTCACCTCAAAACAGCCCTCAGACATTTTTAAAAATCTAATGAGGGGTCTTCTTGCATCATTTTCTATTTAGATAGTGAAAAAAACCCAATGTGTCTTGTTAGTAAAATCTGTCCCTTCTTGAAAGTCAGTGGGCCTTAGGCTCCTGTATCCCTGCTGATCTTGAAAGTTGGACCTGGGATTTTGAAAGTGCAGGTCCATGCTATGAATCCTTCTCTGTCAGACCTGGCTCAAGAAGAAGTTTTCTGCACCCTCCCAAGAACCTCCAAGCCCCACTGCTTCCCCATCAAAGACTACATTCTCTCCATTGTGGCAATATTTGTGTGTTTATATTCAAGACATAAATGAAAGGATGGTACTACTACAGTGAAGAACTGGAGGCAGGATAGAAAGGAAATTTCCTAAAATTATTTTGCAAACAATTATTTTATGAAATAGCATTTGAAACTAAATTATTTAGGGCCTTGTAGTGTTCAATGACCAGCAATGTGGTCCTTTCCCACCCTCAGACCTCATACCACCATCTCATCCCAGCGTGGGAGGGTGGGAGCTAGAGAATCAAATGCTCTTTCCACTCAGACATATCTCATTGTCTTTATAAAATATTTTTATTCCATCTAGCTCTTGCTATCATACTGAGACTTGGTTTGTCAAGGTTTAGGCAAAATCAAGCCTTTGCAAAATATTTCCCTATTTTTGACTGTACAGATTATGATGTGAAAAACAACCATCAGGCACAGAACTGCAGGCACAACTGCTGCCATAATTTGGATGGTGTGAGGTGTCTGAAGATTAGTTCATCCTTCTAACACAAGATTCAGGTAGGGTAGCTGCACTACGTTCCAAATTGTGCTATTTCAAAAGTAAATTATTTTCCTTTCCCAGCACAATAATTGTTAACTGTGAATATTCGCAGCTACTACAGGGGTACACATGGGAGGCAGAGTAACGGAAGATTTGTTAATTTATTTTACCAGTGGGATATAATGGTTCCCTAGCACTTCTCTTCTCTCTTAGAAGAAAGAGGCATGCTGAAAAGATGTACTGTATGTCTTTCAAACTCTCCCTTTCTACCATCATTGAAATTAGATATTTGTATAAAGACCTACATCATCATTTGTAATGCTGCACTGTCTAGAACTGCTGCTTTAATCACGTTTAATATAGGCAACAAATGTACAAAGCAAGAAGGAAGATATGTGTTCAACCATACTTGGCCTGATATCTCTTGATTTTTATGAGAAAGGCCAGAGTAGCAGGTTCTGGAGACTGAAAGTCAAACGCTTAACAATCAGAAATGCTGTATGGAGATTCATGTTCCATATACCTTCGCATCTAAACCACCGCAAAGCTTTCCCCACCCACAGCCATCATCAAAAAGGAGAATACAGTTCAACTCCCATTCTCATTCTGATCTAAACATCTGTGCTGAAGCAACCACAAAAAAGGTCTTTAAAGCCAATGGTAGCCATAATTATCTTGTTGTTTGGCCAGATCTTCCACTAACTAGGAACTCAGCTCCCACAGGATGACAAACCACCACCAGATGGTTCTCTGAAACCCTTTTTGCGAAGCCCACAGTACTATTTGGATGACATTGCAAACCTTGTGTGAGAAAGCCTCTTTCTGCCACTACCAGTATTTCTGGACCCCTCAAGCTTTTTATCCCCTGCTCATGCCACCCATGCAAGGGAGATGAGGCTCTGGCATGCTCAGCCATGGCAGGCTTGTTAAGACATGCTGGCATGACCCAGAGAGAAAGCATACTTCCAGCCTGAGCTCCTTGACATGACACCCCCATCCCTCTATTTTGTCATGGTCTCTCCTTCCCACAGAGACTCCATATACCACATCTCATTAGTAGGTGATGGATCAGGAGGGAAACCACAAGGCTGTACTGCATATGCATGAGAACGAGACCTAATTATGAGAGAATGAGAGGCGGAAGTTGGTTGTGTAAGACCTGCACGAAACACATGAGCCTTGACTACTCGTGTTCTTCTCTGTGAGCCTGTCTTTGCATTCAGATGCCTGCCTTCTCTCACGAACCACAGCAGTGTTTGGTGCTGTGGTTGAAAGGAAATTTCTCGGGGTTTCCCCTTCACTGGAAGTCCCCTGGTTAAGGCTGTTGCTACTGGGGAACTCTGTGCAGCCTTTCCTCTGGTCAAGGGCTGAACCCTGTAGTCTTAATCTTTAATTAGCTTTCCTTTGACCCCTCCACAAGGCTTGCCACTGGAAGGCTTCTCCCTGGGGTGAGGAAGACACCTGCTTGCGTAAGTAAGACATTTTGATGAATCTCTTTAGAAGTGCTCAAGCTGAGAGAGCTGCCAGGACCTGCAGAGCACACTGTCTCAGCTTCACGATAACGGGGTTTTCTGCAGAGTACTGCGGAGTGGCCACCAATTAAGGCCATTTCAGCTTTGCCCCTTTTGCCTCACTGACGTTGCGTGGATTCAGGCCATTCCCAGCCATGAAGATTTTACACAAGACAGAAGAAAACAAGGGCTGATTTAATAAATCTTTTCACAAGCAGACCCCTTGCTCTCCGCAACCCATCTAGGCACTCACCTGCAAGGAGCCTGTCCCTCTGTAAAAGGGACATCAGCCATCTCACTGGGCAGTGACATAAAGTATCCCCTGTCAAGAAGTCAAGGAAGTTTGGTGACATTGTTAGTTGAGAACAGTTTGAGCTGGAAACACCTCCAGTGTCTGGAGCAAGTATTACTTTCTGAATGCAAAGACACGGTAAGAAGAGTTATTGCAACACCTACCACGAGGCAGCTTCCTACAGAGCACCCACCACAGAGCTGAACTCCCCAGGTCTCTCCATGGTCAGCAATGGGAAACAGGCACCGTCAGAGAAAGGCATAGTCCAGGACCCTACTGCAAACGCTCAGGACTGCCCTCTAAAAAAGTTTCTTTCTCTCTTCGTTGACTATAGATGATACCTTGGAAGATGAGGCTATAGTTTGGCAGTTACAGAAAGCTGGGTGGCTGAATACACACTGGTAGTGTCATCGACTGATCATGGTTAGAGGGGTTATAATTGTGTTCTCCCTTTCCTCTTCTTGCTGGACTTTTGTGATTGCTGCTAGCAATCTCACTCACAGTTTCTGCATTGCAGCCCAAGTTTTCAATATCAGAAGCAGTTGCACTAATATTAGCAATTCCCTGGAGCCTGCAGCTTCACTTCAATAACTACTTTTTCTAACTGAATGTTTTGCATTTCACCTGGGCGACTACCACATCAGCATAATGCTGTCCAATAGGGTTTTCCTCTGTTAGAAAGGAGGTTTTCTTCCACCTTACGGCCTTTAGTCATAGGAGGATTTCCTCCTCCTTCCTCTGGCCAGGAAGTTGTATTAATTTGCTGAGCTTTCCAGCGCTGGGCCATGAAATGGGCAACACTTCATAGCTGGAGTCAGGGGAAAACCTCATCAGGTATGTTGAAGTCACTTAGCTGCCTGAGGAAACGGTCTGGCTCCTCTGCAATCACCCGGGCTAGCTGCCCCTGGGATGGCATGGCGTGCAAACCATTAGTTGTTTGTGCATTGGACACCCATCCTCCAAAATCTTCAAGAGTCTTCAGGCAAAATTTCTTCTCTGCTTTCTGGGATTACTTTGGTGGTAATACAGTATCTATCGGCCTTCCTTTTCTTGAAGTGGCCTCAAAAAAGTTCTGTTGTCTTCACTCACCATCAGATATTTTTTCCTCTGTGTCAGAGGAGACCTGCTGCTCCCTCACTTTTCTGGGTACGACATGCGTGCTCAAATGTTCCCTGCAGCAACAGCCCTGCCACGTGGAGCAAGCGCAGTATTTTGTGCATTAGCATGGGGCTATCAGTGCACAAATGTTGAACTGGGAGGATGTGTCTCCAAACCATATTTTCGATAGTGATGTATGAAGGTGTCTGCTAGGAATATTTTTTCTGGCTCTGGCCACAGCTTCTTTGGACTCGACTTGCTACACTTTCCACAATTCACTTCATTTTCTCTCCAGAGCAAAAGAAACTTACTTTTGTACAGACCCTCTTGACATGATCCCTTCTTTCAAAAGACTGATTACATCGTCACTTTCTGTTTCTTTCCTGGTAAGTGCTGCTGCAGCACACACATCTGCTCCTTTAATTCTTCCTCCCCTTTTGCAACATGCTGCCCGACACAACTGCAGTCAAGTAAAATCTCCTAAGGAATTTTTCTTCTGGGCTTGTATTGTGCTTTCAAGGAGCACCTTCACAGCTTAAAAGTGCTGCAATGAAGTCTTGGCCACGCAGATGCTAAAGGTTTGTCAGGAATGTCCTCTGGGGCCTGTGATCTGTTTCAGTGGTAACAGCACAGCTATATATGTGCTGATTAAGCTCCTGATACCCAGGGACAACAGCAATAATCCAGTGTTTTCCATCTGAACACCATTTTGCTGTGTTGAAAACTGTACTCTCAATCCTTTCACTGTGGAGCTGCTTCTTGCACTAGCGCTGTTCCAACTGCTGCTGTTAAGCACTTCCCTGTGGTGGGACTTCCCTTGTTTTCATAAAGTATTTTCTTTCTTTCCCAAGGCAACAGCGTCCTTCATGTTCCAGATCGCTGCCCCATCCCGACTGTTATGGAGGCCCTGTGACTTCTGCTGATCTTGGTACCCAGTATTAATTGGTAAGTAGTTACCCAACACATGGCTTCCAGTTTCTTAGGGGCGGTTGTTTTACAGCATTCACTTCATTCATGGTGCCTGAAGTCCTTCATTTGCTATGCAGTGATTTACATTCTGCTGTGATCCAGGTTTAGTTTATGCTTCCCAAATCTTGGCTGAGCAGCGGTATTCCCTCTTGTCTTGGTAGCATACCTCTAAGTTGTCATGTATGTTTTCACCTCCTGTCAACATTCAGGCATCACACACCCTTTCCCAGGAAATCTTGTGTGCCGATAACAGGCCAGCAGGTGTTTCCTACCAAATGTTGTGGCTGCTCATCTCTTCTTCCAGTCTCACCTGCCTCACCCAGGATGGGCAGGTTATATTCAGAATATGCTGCAGAGTCCTGATAAATAATAGCCTATAGCATAGGGAGCCTATAGCCCCCCCCTGAAATATTGAGTTCCTTTTTTTGCGGTGATCGGTATGTATCCAGACTGTCATTTTCTTCCTTGTTGTACCCATTTTAGAGGTTTGGCCACTTTAATTCATACTCTTGTGTTAGGCACTGAGGTTCCTTTACCTCTTTGCACCTCGCTTGTGGAAGTGGCTACTGAAATACCAGAACCTTGGGAGATGACTTATTTTTGCAGTTTCCAGGATATAGCCCATGTTTGTGGGTGAAAAATTTTTAGGTGCCAGAGAAATCCCATTTTACTTGCCTCCTCTATGAAATAGATTGTACAGATAGCAAGTTTTTTCTCACGTGAAATGATTTCTGTCTTGGGACTGACTTGTCAGCATGTCAGCCACATAGAGACTTTCTGACCTTTGCCTTTGCATCTATATTCAATCTGTATTTCTCCAACACTTGGGGTGGAAGACCTCCATATTTCGTTAGTCCTACTGATGCAGACAATGTCAGAGTCCAAACGGAAGCTG
Organism: Pandion haliaetus; assembly: GCA_013401275.1. Classification (NCBI taxonomy): domain Eukaryota; kingdom Metazoa; phylum Chordata; class Aves; order Accipitriformes; family Pandionidae; genus Pandion; species Pandion haliaetus. The sequence continues at coordinate 138,152 of VYZV01027301.1, read as the reverse complement.
GCTTTTGCCCATCTTCTGTCTCATGAATACAGATTACTTTTTCCCCAGTTATCAGTTTTGAATGTCACAGGTTTCCCTTTGGCCCTATGCAGCTAATTAGACCTAGGAAGCTAGCTGCATTGTGATCCTTCTCTTTGTACTGTACCGTAGCCAAGAAGAGTGCTGTGTCACTGCTGCCGCTTGAGTCTCTTTGGGGGTGCTCTCCAACTGCAGGCACTGTACGCCCTGTACTTTTCTGTTTGCTTATGCGTCATGCTTCTGCAAAATGGTTTACTTTGTGGTTGGAATCAAACAGCCTTATCAAAATGCAACCCTTCAATAAAGCTGAAATGAAACATTTGGACCTCATGAAAACAGAATGTTTTTCTATTTTGCACGGGGGAGTTTAGGAAGAAGGTGAACAGCTTCTCAGTTGTTGAGTCAGCATTTGAGGGGGGTGAGGGGGGTGGGGATCTCCCTAAACGGCCTGAGCATTATTTTCTTTTAGCACAGTTTTGATGGTCAGAATTGGAGACAATGTCAGAACACAAAGCTGCAAATATGGGAAGATGATATTTCAATCTAGATCCAAAAGCAAATTCACAGCTGTCTGTAAATTAAAACAAAGAACAGCTCAGTGACTTGGGAGCTTGCAGACATGTAGAGCTATACATCTGCCCGCACTTCAGTCTGACGGGGTACGAAGCAATCCTAACCTGCCAGGAGGACAGCTCTGTGTGTGTGGTGCTGAGTCCCAATAACCTGCCAGTTAGCAAGGCGTAGTGTCCTACACCAGCCTGAACACCTACATAACATAGAGCCGTGGCTCCCAGGCCAGGGCTGCCTCATATACCTACGTGCATCCATGTCTGAAATCACTCGTACCTGCCTACAGGGGTAGGTTTTTAAAGAGTGCCAAAGGATGCAGATGGAGAACTGGATGGGAGTGGGGCACGGAAAAGAGCAGTGGGAACCAATTTGCCTCTATAGGTCCTGAATGTGTTTGGAAAACTAGCTACATTTCAAGCATAGTAATGACTTTGGTCAAAAGTTTGGTTATTTGATCCTACAAATTAATTTTTACCCGAGATGACATTCATGAAGGACAAATTTCTTTTTTTTGCTTATATTTTCTCCTAATTGTTTATGATGCAATTGAGTATGACAGAATTTTTGAAAAATATTCTTATTAAAAGAATGACTGTAAAACCTATATCTTCACCTGCAGTGGTAAACAGATTATTTCAAGTAACATTCTTTACCCATATTAGCTCTTTCTAAATCAAATGTTTAGTCACAAATTCTTTCTTACTAGTACTGGATTTCATAATTCAAACAATATTTCAGATATAATATTAATAGAAAATAATATTTGATCATCTTGTAATTATTTTCAGATACTGATGGAATTTATTCATTTTTTGTGGTAAACGTAGAATTAAAATTTACTGATTGGTAGAGGGAAAATAAAGTAATTTTGCTTGTATTCCGCACACAAACATTATAATAACAAATTATCGTACCTGGGTGTAGGTGTATAAACAAAAAATAAGGGTTGTCTCATTTCATAGGGATGATTACGTTTTGAATTATCTTGCATACCTCTAATATGCCAGGGGCATCTTGGGAGCTAATCAACACCTGCAAATCTTACAAAAATTAATGGATTCAAGTTTATAAGATATTCGTGTTGACTTAGGCCCAGTTTACACTTAGATTTTACAGACTAATGAAGGTAATACCAGAGGGAACAGAGTTTATACCTGCACATTAGCTTAAACTCATTCCTTGAACAGAATAGAAACATACTGTATTGAAAGTATTAGTGCATCTATACTACAGCTCTAACTGCTGTAGCTAAATTTTTAAGCTTAGTAGCAAAAAAAAAAAAAGTCAAAAAAGAAGGAGCAAAGTGACTTGCTGTGATACAGCAGAGGAGCTAGAGGAAGCTGCTACAAGTCTTGGAACTCCACCATGATGTAAATGCACGGTGATGGCAAGTGATGGGCAATACCCATGTGATGTGAGTCTTCCACAACACCCACGCAAGTGTCAAAGTGGTGCCTACGGCTTAAATCTGATCAAAGCTTTTGGGCAAGGACCCACTGAGGTTTCAGGGGACTGCTTTGGGACCAGCTCCTGCTCATCCCCCATCCCCAGTCACAGTAACCTTGGAGAGGAGACTATCAGTCTTGCTGGGGAAGGACTGGAGATTTCCTCCAGCTGTAGTGGAGAGAGCAAGGTAAAGTGCCCCAAAGTGTCACTTCCTCCACTGAACCCCAGGAAAACCAACTCTGCTCTGGCACCTGGAGAGAAGCATTAGTAATCAAGCCTACAGATACTATGGCATCTGGATATATTACCCAACAGACAGACACATCTCTCTTCAATGTTCTCTCAAACCTCACTAAAACTTGGAACAATGGCAGTCCAGGCATGCCAAGCTCAAGTATGCAGAGCAGAAGGACCATTTAGATGTATACAAAGAGGCACACCCACAAGGGTGTGCAAGGAAGAAAAGATGACAGCACAGCAACCTGGAAAGCTAATCACTTAGCCCTGGCTTTTATGGGCTCTGCTGAGTTTGACCTCTTAGCGTTAGCAATTGGTTAGACGATGTAACTAGAAAGAGGGGAAATATCCCTGTCCCATCTATCACACGGCAAAGAGACTCCTTACAGCTCCCTTTCGGCACCTAAATCAGAAGATCTGCAGCAGCTACCCTCCCTTAAAGATTTGACTGTTCAAAAGCATCGACAAGTTTCATGGTTGCAGTGGCTCGTTGCAGGAAGTAAATTAATGGGAAAAAGCTGAGAAGGTGATTAAAAAGCAAAAGCAAAAAAAAAAAAAAAATTAGCAGCCTTAGTATCTTAGACCACATATTTGCACTCCGTTCTTCTAACAAAAGACATGATGAGCTTGCGCGCGCGCACACACGCACACGCTCATGCTTATTCTATGCTTTTTCGCCTCATCTGGCAGCCGCTTTCCGGTCCAGCAGACACTAACATCTAATGAGTCAAACTTCCCATTTTCAGACTAATCAGTCGGCTGCACTAATTGCAAATGCAAATATGCAAATTTATATTAATTAATTACTCTGCTAATTAGTTCTGCAGTCTTTTTGGGGTAATAAATCATTGTGCAGTGGAAGGGAAACACGTCCTGTCCCATTTCACTCCACATAAAAATTTAATGTACTCATTGAAGAAAATATATAAAAAAAACCCCGATTCTGATAGCTCTGTTTCTACTGATGAGTCCCCTACAGAAAGGTACGATTTGAAAAAGGCTTTCACATCTCCAACAAATGCCATCACTAAGGTGCCTGTTAGCAATTTAATTATCATATTATGAGCTCCAGGAAAAGCCAGTTTGCTGTGCTGCAGGCTGTGACTCTGAGCTCCATAGTTCACACATTTTGTAGCTATGCTGTTTATACATACATGAAAGATAATTTGGAGGAAAGCATTCGGTTTGCTCTACCTGAATGGACTGCTAAACCTTGCACTCAAATCCCAGGAAGCCAGATCTGCTAAAACCATTATGACTATATCCGCTTTAGTCCTTCAGCCTCACTAGATCACATTTGAACAGGCTGTCAGGAAAAATGAAGAGTAGATCAAGAAGAAACTGCTTGCAGACCACTTCGCTGGCCTTGAATTTTACTTTGGCTCTGATCCATTTCAACGGGAAACTTTCGGCTTCCCAGCCGGTGCCACCTCTCCCTTGCACCCCTCACTTCCCCAGTGCACCTCAGGAATTGGGAGGGTCACTACGCTGCCCTCCCCACTGATGGTCTGCCCAGCCCCAGGGGACCTGTGGCCCTCCTTCCCCATGCCGATGTCTGGAGGGTGCAGCGAGTTCCTCACGCTGAATTCATGGTCCTGTGATAGCCTGTCATGGTGTGGAGGTCACTGTGTCAGGTGGCAGGGCTTATTCTACATCTTCCTCCTTTTAGGACAGGAGAAAAACATCCCCGTAGCATAACAAACCCAATGGCACCTGGCTGTGAAAAGAGGTTCACTGAGTCCCCTCATCATACACCAACTCACAGCAATGCCATGGTGCACAGTTGATCCCAGGCATCCTAGGAGCCAAAGGCCTTCCTAAGAGGTTTAAAAGGCGTTAAGCAAAGTGCATCATCTTATCTCACACAAGTTAAGGCTAACTAGAAATACAGCACCTCCCACAGCTCTCAGAAGGTTTCCTCATCCTCCACCTGCTTACTTTTCACTGTTATATACCATCATTTCAATAAATGTGAAATGTTCACAGAGCATTTTCTTGAGAGTTTGAACGTGATCAAGTGGGTTAATGTGCCCCACAGAGATAGGCTGAAAACCGGATAAAGGTGTTATAAAAGTCAACAGAGCTCTTCTTGTATCTCTGAGATTCAGGCATCTCACACATAAAAAGTCTTCAGATATATTAAAAAAAAAAAAAAAAAGCATTAGGAAATGTTTTGATTTATGCTTTAAATTATTGGGTTTAAATTGAAACAATAAATGAAGTTTACAGGTAATTAAATTCCAAGAGCCTCTATCATGCTAGGTTTAACCAGAACTTGAGCTGTATATTTCTCTCATAGTTTTGAACTCTAGGATTGCTTCTTTCTTATTTATTTATCTTCCCTATCCAAACACTGGAATAAAATACTGTTGAACTGATAATCTGAAGTCCTGTGACTTAGGCTCTGCAAAACAGAGGAAACTAAAAAGACTAAAACTTAAATTGACCAGGCAATTTATGGAACAGCCAAAGATAAAATTTATTTTTAAAAAGTTGCTACCTTTGCTTGAAATACTAATATGTACTAATGGCTATGCCATTTAACATCATGCAAATGACAATATTTCTTTAAAAGCAAACCACCTTTGTGATCTTTCTAGGTTTGCAGGATCCTGGAGTCACATGGGATCCAAATTGTCTGTTATAGAGTACAGTCCTCCCCGCCTGCCGCGAGTTTTGCCTGATATTTAAAAAACAGGTACTTTTTTTTTTTTCTTAACTCTACAAGTTTTCAGAGATTAATATGTAAAGGTTTTGACAAAACTCCACAGGTAACTCTTCAATAATGCATAGGTATGGGACGGTAATGGGACTTTGTTCTGGTTCTCTGTAGTGTTCTTTAAATAGTTACATTTAAATGGTAATTGCACTGGGACATGAGCTATAACTTAAGACATTTGACAAAGTCTCTAGACCCTTTGATGGGTTAGCTTCAATTAGAAACTTTCAACAGCACTTGCATCTTTTGCAAATTGCAGTAAGCTTCCTCACGGCAGGCACTGTGAACAAATTTATCTTTTTTTTTCTTTTTTTGATTGTGTTCATAAAATAGCTAAGCAAGGTTTGTCAATACTTATTTCTGAAGAATATTGTCTTGATTCAAAATACTTACATACAGTCAGAAAAAAAGTGATGCTAATAAAAATTCCATCATGATAGTCTATGTTTATTCCCTTTCAGTTACTTCTGGCTGATATTTATTCTCCTGTCAGGGCTGTGAAATTAAGACTTTTCTCAACATATAGGACAGAAAGACCCATTTGGCATCCAAGATGAAACCCAGATGAGTGTTAAGATTGACAGTGTTTTCACCCTTATAATTAGCTATTCACACAAATGGGGTTTTAGTTTGCACTTATGCTTGGAACATGGCACTTCTTCATACAGAGAGCAGCGTTCACATGTTAACATTTTCACTTTTGTTTTTTGTTGGCAAGTAAACTAGCATACTTGCTATTGACTTCTGTTAGTGTTTTGCTATATATTATTCACCATTTATTAGTGCCTTATTTAAAAAGAATTTAACATGAGCAAAGCATGAACAAGAACTACAGTGATGTCCCTTTCCTTTGCCCTGCTCCGAAGGAGGACGGTACCTGCCTAGAGTCACTCTGCTGCTTCCATGTGAATGCTTTCCATATGCATAGTGCTGGGGCACCACTTTCCAGCATCTTTTTTTTTTTTTTTTAAGGGTTAAAGACCCCCCTCCCTTGCGGAGGGAAGGAAGGGTTGCCCCAGTGCAACAGAACGCGTACCATGCCGAGCTAATTTGCAGCCTTGCCCTTGCTTGCGCACTGACTCAGTGATGTCTGGAGGAAGGGCGCAGAAGTAGAAAACCTTATGGCAGTACAGCAATCGTTGCCAGAAATTCATCAAGGATTGTGATGGGTTCTGAACAAGGTCCCGTTCATTCTAAATTGAGGAATAAAAGGCTCAGTGATGGAAAAGAAGGCAAAAGGATGGCTAGAAGTTCACTGTTTTGCTAGATCTGAGATGCAACTGATTTGCTCATACACATGAAAAGTTTTAAAGAGAAAAAAACAAAATAAAGCATCCTAAATGGACTGCACTCAATAAGTACTTAGGCTAGAGAGCTCACTGCCACAAGAAGTGGATTTCAGAAATGTATGTTTGCAAAAAGGAATTGATATGCATATCAGAGTTACCATAATTAATTACAATAACGTTTTTGGGTCATGCTTCAGGGCTCACAGAATTCAGCAACTGTTAGAGAACGGGCTCAGACTTAACAAGAGTAATCTCTTTTTAACCTTCATGTACACACTTTCAGGGTCTGTCTTTGGCAATGGCTATTGCCAGAAAATAAATATGAGATGAGACCAATCTTAGATCTAAACAAACAGGAAATATTTCTGTGTTCTCAGCTGTGGACTACATCCCTATGGGGTCCTTCCTCTTATGGGAATGGATAGCTTTTGGCACTTGATTTAGCCTCTTTGCTAATTCTTTATAAGGCTAGAATAAAAAGGGGATGAAAAAAAACCAAGGGAAACTTGATCACTTGAGGAAAAGAGGTGGCATAATACACAAGGTCTTTTGCACCAAACATTAATTAATATTGTTCATCTCTTTAGAAACAATTGCATCTACAATGGACAAGAGGACAACAATCAGGCTAGATTAAAATGAAGATTACATATAAAATCACTGGGGGAAAAAAAAGAGAATAGACTAATGGTGGAGAAAAGGCACAGAGGAGCCCTAAAGGCAAACAATAGAATGAATAAGTATGGTAACTGCAAACCACCTAAGCAAAAAATAAAATAACGATTGGGGAAATAGCAGTAAAATGGGAAAATCATTTGTCTATACCGAAGCTCCACAACTGCAGCTCTCTGCCTCCAGGCACCCCAAGCACAAGGATGCCTTCTCACCCAAGTGGTAAGATATCCAGAGAAGCAAACCGAGACTGCTGTTCATCTCTCTTAGAGGAGCAGAGCGATGCCTCCCTCTGCTCCCACATCCATTCAGCACCACCACCATAGCTCAGAGAGGGCAGCTGCGGACTTGAGGCTGGGCCTGGGGGATGTAGCGATATATAGCAACAGCAAGAACCCAGGGCTCGGACGCTGCAGTTGCAGCTGCCCAGGAAGGCAGCAGCAACAAGCATCTCTGATGCAAATCAAGGTGTGAAGCAGGTCAGTGCTTCAGGGACGGGGACTTCCGCTGGTGCAGGTCAGAAAAGTGGAACTGAAGCACCACATCCCTACTAGAGATAAAAAGGTCTGGCTTACTCTACTGTATTTTGAAGTCCTTTGCTCACCTTCGTTGGGGGATACTTCACTTACTATGCTGAGGCAGAAACACTGAGCCTGTTATGTGACAGATTAAAACGGAGTTGTGTCTGCAACACACCTTGAGATAAAGATAAACCAAAATGACAGTATTCTTCTAGTGAGTTATCCCAAAATTTCAGTTTTTGTTTTCAATCCCAGCCATGGTGAAATGTTGCAATATTTGGTTGATATACTCCCTAACAGTATTTTCAACTGAAAAACTATATTTAAATTTCAGAAGCCGAACCTTTTCAGCTTTGATGTACAAAGTAGGAAACAACAGCTCATTGCCAGACACTTAAAACAGAAAAACACCTTTTTCTCCGGTGACACTTGATGTCATGGGAGTTTTCCTCAGGAACAAGTGCCCCCTGCAAGTCCAGCTTTCTGCCCTGGCTGCACACCATGGTACAGAGGGATGGTCATCCAGAGGCAGGATTGCACTGTGCCCTAAACACATTATGGCCACAGAACAAAAGCCATAAAGAAGAATTGGAGCCCACACCACAGCTCCCATGACCCCATGTGTCTTCTAGAACAGGACGCATTGACATTTGACTGATTAGAGAAATACACATTTTGTGGCAGCCCAATAAACTAATTATTCCTCTTGTGATTTGTTGACCCTACAAAGGACTGGTTTTGGTTTTCTGAGCAGATAGTCAACAGACCTCACTAACAACAGAACACACCCCAGAAAATTCTGTTTTGTGAGAACAGCTTCATCATGAGGAAATTGTTCTGGCAAAGGATTTCCAACCAGCTCTAATCCTGACCCTGCAAAGACTTACAATGGAATTAAGTTATCTAACATCAGCCACCAAAAAAATTCTGTCCTGAGAAGGTTGTCTAACATGTGCACAGGGTCAGTGGAAAGTAGTGGAAGGTGATTCATTGCACTTAATTTAGATGCCCCAGGAGAAGATGATGCCTCCTCTTCCCATTCTCTAAAAGCAAGCTTACACAGTTGGCTTTCACTCAGGTAGCTACCGAGCAGTAAGATGGGTATATGAAAGTCCTTGCACAGCTTCATGTGTACGTGCAGGGTTGTTATTCATCACCCATCTAATATGGTGCTGGTGCTAAGTGAAATCCACCTGGAGCTGAGCTCAGTGAAAAGCCCCTATCCTCACTCTCATCCTATGCATCACCATGGTTGTATGCATCTGCCTGGACAAAACAGAAATAAGGTTTGGGGTGCTGTAAGGTTAAGTGGCAAAGACCTGAAGTTATGGCATGAAATATGTGGCTGAGAGCAAAGGTTGCAACAGCCTAAGATGACAGGAATCTCTTTTCCTTCCCTAATTGGAAAAACTCTTGGTGAAAATGGGACCGATGGATTTAGAGTAAACTTCTGATGGAATTTTAAATGTCCTAGTGGTCTCAAGCTGGCTTGACCGCATTGCCTACAGTGTTTAGGCAGCTCAAAACCAAAGCCTTGAAATGAGTGTACTACTACTTAAATAAAGAAAAAAAGACCCACGGTCAATAAAAATCCCTAAACCCCCTCACTATATTTCAACTAGGGTTTGGGGAGGATTCTTACATGTTTAAAAAGGTTTGCTATGGGAGAAAAATTTTTGTTGTTTTTGTTAACTAATTACTAATTTTTAGTTCCTCTCTTAATTTCTCATTTGAATTACTGTCTAATGTAAAAGCAGAGAGCAAGATGGTTTTGTATGTAGTTCTTTAACATTCACTACCTAGCTTACTTAGTGAAAAACTGAATTAAAATGCTGGCTTTCAGTTAAATAATTTTTTCATCAGTTAATTTTTTGTATTGTATCCTAATTATTTTTCTTTTTCATCATTTTACTTATCCAGGATCAAATCTTAGCTTTGAGCAGTAACATGATAGAAACTATGAAGGTTAAGTTTGTAGCTGATTCTTAAATCCCCTTTCCTATATAGAGCATGAGAATTCACACTTTTTTCTCTGCAAGAGCAAAGATACACGTGTCATGTTCGACGATAGCTTTACACAAACAGAGGTTAAATGAAGCATTACTGTACAAGATGCCATTTGTTGAAGGCAAAGGTTTCTTGACCATACACTTACAAGATGCAATTTAAACATCTGACTTCCTTGAAAATGAAATATTTAGTTTCTCTGGAATAGAAGAGGCAGCACAGTAGGGTCTGGATGGATTTTATCAGACTGTGAACTAGCTGTGCTGTAAATAGAGAAATACTTGAGCTAGATCAGGCTGGAGAAGAACAGAAAAATGTTTGCACTCTGCTGCATTATCAATAGGACATCCGCATGCTCCATAAACAACAGTGTCACTGACCTTTTTTTCTTCTGCTCTGTGCTCAATCTATCCTCTTCTAGCTCACACCACCATTGCCCCAGATAAATAATAGTCAGTACTATCACTCTTGCCTCAATCTATCATCAGTAAGAGATTTCAGAAAGCAACAGCCCGGTTGGAGAAAACATCAAAGTAGAAAATATATTTGCACCTAGGAAAAGTTATGTTTGTACTTGGGACTTGGGCATATCAGGCTCTTGTGTGCTTCTTTAGCTGCCTGAGCACCCTTTTTTCCTAATCGCTTGGCAATACAAACTGTGCATGTGGTAGGGGTGTACGTGGAATTCACAGCAATATTCACAGCATCCACCTCTGTGAACTTGTCCCTTAAGGGTTCTGTCAGGAACAGATGTTTTAAGTATGTAGTTTGAATAGAAGCTTCTTTATTTTCCGTTGAGGTTGAAAAATAGAATAGTTTTGCTCCACAATCTTCTCATCACTTAAAGTTGTTTAGAATTAGGTCGATGGGAAGGGCACATGTGCATGTGGGTTAGATCCAGAGACTGAAAGTTGCTGAGCTCTCAGTTATTTCCCACTGTACATCTGACTCATGATGGGAACCCAAGTGATAGCTCGTCCGTCTATAAAACACTGATACGAACTCACTGAACCAGCAGGCACTGAAGCTTAATTTCAATATGTACAGAGCTGCAAGATCGTTATTTACCATGTGCTGTAAGAAGTGCAAAGTAACTTTCACAGCACCAAAAGTAAGACAAGTGGATTTCTCTTGCACATTTCTGATAAGAAGTCCTTGGTGCTTTGAGTATCTTTTCCAGCCCCTGATGGGATTTCACCATTTTAATAGTAACACACAAAAAAAAGTTCCAAGTTTTTATTCTGCAATGCTACTTTTGTGCATAAACCGTTATTAACTTTGCATCAACGTCTCCGTGGATTAAACAGTCCCTAAGTACACATTGACAGCACAGATCATTATGGTTATGGACCCTTAACATTTAAAATGGAGGGGAGGGAGGTTGTGTGTGTGTGTATTCATCTCCTTGCTCCCTCTCTTTCACAAACTATAAGGTTTAATAGCGATTAACACTAGACCACAGCACTTCTAAATTAACGATAGCCCTGCCAATTCTAATTGGTATTCTAATTAGTCTGACAATTCTACTAATTAAGAACATTAAACTTTTTAACAAAGGCTATCTTTTTTGTGTTGTGTTTGGCAAAATGGAATTGAGGGTATAGGGGAGCCTGAACTGCTACTTCAGAGAATTGCTGATGATTAAAGGGAAAAAAAAAAAAAAAAAAAAAGAAAAAAGAAATGTTTCTACATGTTCCCCAAATATGTATGGTAGTTAAATAACAAGAATAGGCTGTCCGAATTATAGGATATAGTAAATGATAGAAAAATGGATTAATAAAGTGAAAACTGCAAATCCAGAATACATGGCTGAAAGAGGTTTGCCTTTTGGAAACACTGATTTAGCCCAGGTGCTATAGGGATTTCTGTTTTGGTACAGTAGGCAAACAGACATTCCTTTGTTTGGAGAATCCTCATGTTTCTAAATTTACTTTCCTTCAGATATGAAACAAAAGCAAAGAAAAAAGTGTGTTCCACAATGCAAAATTTTCAGTAAATAGTTGTTTCACATCTATTGAAATGTCTCATTTTGAAAAAAAAAAATTGCTTTAGTTTTGATTTTATGTATTATATGTGACTTTGAAAAGAAATATCCTTTTGCATCCCTTTGAAATGAATTAAAGATCTTATTTTTCCTAAATGTCTTATTCTCAGAATGAATTTTCATTATAATGCACTTAATATACAAAGTTTTATGCTGAAAAGTATATGCAATCTTCTGAAAGAAAACGTGTTCCATTTTCTGCCAGTTTACGTTACAAGGTCAAACTGCAAATACCTTGTTCACAATCAAGATTTCTGTTTCCACGAGAGTCAGAGCAGTTGCACAGAGTCTTTACAAAAAAACTCATTGATGTTAGTTGGTGCCGCAAGAAGCAGATGAATAACAGACTGAATGGAAAGCAACAGAAAGCAGTATTTATTCCAAACCCCACCAACCTGAACTTCACAGATTTTACTCTTCCAACACCCAGCCTTCAAGGCGTAGTGCAGGAGCTCTGAGCCTCTCAGGATTTGGCCCCAGGCTGTAACTTCAAGTGTATTTACTCCATCACTTCACCAAATCGTTATTGAACTGCCTGTATTCACACTGTTCCAGGGCTTAGAGGTACGGGGAGAGACGGCTATTCCAGTCACCATCTGCTGGTGACAGCAAATGTTCTCCACAGAGCTATCTTCAAAATTCATAGCAAAATACCCTTTTGAGATAAATTTTACCTAGATGGCTTTACATAGTGAGATGCCTCACAGGTCCAAATGCAGAATGTAGAAGTCAGCTCACCTCTCTAGGCAGAAAGTGCACTTCAAATTTCAACCCAAGCCACGCATAAAAGTCTTGAACACAAGAATATTATAGTACCCTCTTCAGAATGCATATCTTTGAATACTTTGTAAAGTGCATATTTTTTCTCTCCTGGTCACACTGCAGTAATAATGACTCTAACTGCAATACATATTTCTCCAAAAATAGCAATTGTATTAAAGATGATCGTGAAGAAACCAAAATAAGGCCAGATACATACTGGCTGACACTATGAGCAGTACCATGGGGGGAAAAAGAAAGAAAAAAAAAAAGGAAAAAAAGTATTCCTAACTTGCAAATATATATGCATATTCTGTACTGTTTCTGCTGACCACTGACTGGTTTAGCGTTTTGCAACCTGTGCCCTGTATGACCTTTTCCCAGTACTTCAAGAGCTGAAAGAGTCAGGCCCAGTAAGGCCATGCAAGCCAGGTAGAAAGTCAGCTTATACAGCAAAAAGCACAACAGAGGGGAAATGCAAGCAGGATTCAGGCTCAGCAAGCCGTGCTCCCTTCTTAGGAAAGGGAATTTGGCCAGAAAAGAAGGCTTTTTGCCAAACTTCCAGGTGCATTCTGGCCATGGTTGCTTTAAACTATTTGGGGATTCAAACCAGTCCTCAGCCAGCCCAAGCACTGAAATGAAAACTCCAGGCTGCCAAAAGATACTGCTCGATTTCCTTTGCACACCCTGTAAGGTGAGACCGCTTTGCAGAGTGGTTACCTCCAAAAACAACACTGTGTGCTCAAGGCTGTGGCATGAAGCACTGATTTTCATGATGGCTGGTGGCTGAGGAAGCTGGCAAGCTGTAGGGCTTACACAACTCCTCAGAGGTTACGCGGACTTAAGAGATGGAAAGAGACGGAAATTACTGAAACTACTGTTTACTTCAGCTTGTACTTAAATACGTGAAAACCTCACCTCTCTTTATGGCAGATCATAACTTCATGTTGATTTTGGCAAATTTTATTGACTGTTGTTAGACAATGTTGCTTCTGAGGGGACATCCACAGATCTTACCAAAAATGTCTATGCAGGTATAAGCAAAATCCGCTTGAGCTCTACTTCTTTCAGTTATGTACTTGAATAGATGGGAACCATCGCTCTATTCTTAATCTTCTCCTCTTCACTCTGCCCCAGGAAAATTATGAGGCTTGCAATAAGAATCTAAGAAATTTGCAGTTTACAACATCAGTGTGACCACTTGCCCAGGAAATTTGGTGAAAAACACATCAAAATGGGTTTTTATAAAGATGAGAAACATCAGTACTCTAAAAGTGGATCTGCAGCTAGAAGTAATAGAATTGTGCATTCATCACTGAAAAAATGTGCTTTAAACACCAATTTTCCAAAATTATTTTGGAAAGAGGTCATTACAGCCCAATCTGAATTCAGCACCATTTTACAGTGAAAGGCACAGCCAATTTCAGCTCAGCTTTCTCAGAAACTTGGGGATCGAATCCAGAAAACAGTATTATAAAATCCTGTTCTATTTGCGATCAAATTCTGCCACCAAATCTCCAGTACTGTCAAGGGAAAATTGATCCTGTGGGTAAAACACCTCAAAAGACCTGGCTTCCACTCTCAGCTGTGACAAAATTTCCGTGTCTTGAGGTAAAACATGATGGTCAAGATCATCTGAAGTATATTGCTGTCCATCTTCCACTGCCTTCAAATCAGTGAAGATGCATATAGTTTTGTGTAACAGGAGAAAGGCTAGAGGATCCAGTGACTGTATGCTTCACCTAATCTGCTTCTGAAAAATAGTTTCTGGAGTGTTTATCAAATAGACATTGGGTTCTTGATTACTCCTAATGTTTGCATCAAGCATTGTAAATCAGTGGAAGGAGTTCAGGATCTGTGCCATAAGATCCTTGTGCTTCCCTTTTCCTCCTGGAAAGTAGCATTTCTCTGTTTCATAGAAGCATTATAAACATTTAATTCTGGCATTGGCTTATGTTTATTTGGTTTGGGGTTTTTTGGATTGTTTTTTTTTGTTTGTTTGGTTGGTTCATTGGGTTTTTTTTAACCCAAAGTTACCTTTCTTTTCGATAAGGAAAGATCTCCAGTAAGGTTTTTAAGTACACATATTATCATGTTGCAGGTGCTGGTTGGCAATTGCGGATGCTAGGAGTTGAAAGTGTAACGCAGATTTGGGAAACATACGGCAGGCCATAGTTTATTAACAGCTTGGGATGCCTGATTGCACAGGTTTTCTGCTTTTTGAATGGAGAATTTACTTATCTTCATCAGACCAGTATCGCAGGAAGAGCCCTGTCCAAGGAGAGCTATAAATTCAGATAATAGAAGGCAAACCAAAAGGAGCAGATATTCCCATTACAGTAAGCCTGAGTCATCCTGCTCCACACTTAATATTATTTCATAAAAAGAAGCACTTCAGCAGAGCTGTGCTGTTAAGAAACTACCTGCAACTGTAAGGTACATAAGTTCATAAGCAACTGTAGCTCTGGCATTTCCTACTGTCAGCTACTCAACTTCTCAACGTTAATAATGTGCTTCAAAATAAGTTTAAATTTTTGTTTCTAAGGGTTTGGGTATTTTTTTTCCCCCTAAGATGTTCAGGTATTATTTCAGCATGCTGCTAAAATTTGCCTGAGGAGCGCACACAAGAGAGAGGCAATGATGATTCTTAGTTAGGAGCTTACAGCTCACCTGAACCTGGATAAATTTTCATGGGGGTAAAGAAAAGTCATTTCTCTAGCCTGAGGGCTTTCTCCCTGCTGAGTTTCAAAGGTCTGCTGCAAGTAATGGAAATGTCAGAGTTTCTCATAAACTTTGCAAGGATCTTTTACAAAGTTCCCCTTACAAAACATCCTATGATTTCCTGGGAGGGAACTGTCCACCAGAAGCTGACGTTACTCTTAGGTTTTATTTTGCATTTCTGTCAAGTCAGTGTTAATTCAACTTCTCTGTTTCCTTGCGTCTCGCATTTAATCTAGAGCAAACCGCTCATCTCGGCATGTACTTTCTGTAAGGCTGTTTGGCCGTTCTCAGTCGGCGCCGCTGCCACGCGCTCAGAGCTCCCACCACTTCCCAGAAGGGCTTTGCCCCAGTGCCTCACCACGTAGGGCTCAGCACCTTGTCACTCCCAGCACAACGGATAATCCTCTCACAGAGCGAAGGCTGCAGGAAGGGAGACAAAGTATCGGGAATATCCACAGGGGTGATGTAGGGAGAATATCCCATCAGGCACCTCTTGCTGGGGGAGATTTGCAGGGGGCAGAGGAGAGAAAGCAGCCCATCAGCCTCAGAGGTTTGCAAGGAAGGAGTGCCCCCAGTTTATGGAAGAAAAAGCATGCACCATAGCCATTGGGTCTGCTGGGGGAAGGGGAAGCAGCACAGGTCTCTTCTGGGGTCACACCCACCCACACTACCTCTTCTGGAAGGGACTGGCTGCAAGGTCCGTCCCCAAAAACACGCTTGGATGGGTACAGAGACATTCTCAAAATGGAAACACGGAGGAAGCATGCCTGTGAATCACTGTAGGCACCAGCAGAAGAAAGGGAGGAAAAAAGCAGCATCACTAACTAGCTGTTTGACAGAGATTGCCATCAAAGACTAGACACAGATCAGCAGCACAAGGGTTTGTGCTACAGCCAGGTGTCCCTGCTGCAGCCTCTAAAAGCTGCCGAACCTGCGGCTCTCAGAGCATCCGCAAGGTAGGATAGCAGAGCGCGTGACACCCCCAGTCACCAAATATGAATATACAAAAAAAAACCAACAAAAAAAAAAAACCCCACAGCAATTTCTCAGATAAGGTTGCTTCACACCACAAACTATTAGGAACGATCTTAATCCCCTGCAGTTTCAAGAAGTGACACAGCTATGTGACTGGCCTGACTAGAGCATTTTTCCCCAGGGAGAGAAGTACCTTAAATCCCATATTGCTGCAAGGTACATATCACCTCTAAGAAAACTTTCAGGCTATGCTGTGGCATTACTTTTCTAGGTGGAACGCATTTTATTATTTTTTTTAAATGTATTTTTCATTTTAAGATTATTTGGCCCCACCCTCTCCCAACTCATTTACATTAGCGCAAGCCAGGAGTAGCTCAAAATTAATAGGTTTATGCCAAATGTATGTCATATCTAAAACAGACCCATTCTAGTCATGTGTTTCAGAAATCTTAGAGCGATTTCTGGTCACAAACTCATTTTTGGTTAACCATAAGCAATTAGTATTACAGACCATTTTCAGATTCTAAATTCATGTTTTACTCAAGCGACTCCCATTAAAATAGAGCAACTAACCCCTCTGCAGCTCTTTCATATTTGTCCCTAACAGCCTATTCAAAACATAAAACTAAGGATGTCTGATTAGAGCAAGAACTACATCCTCATTACAGGGGGCTTAGATACTGCAAAGCACATTTATAATATTTCACAGCATTAGCAGATGGGTTAAAATCACATTTTCAGACTGAACTGAATGCTCTTGAACTAATGTAGGTTACTTCTCTGAAGCTGGGGGTCCTTATTAGTGTCTTCTGTAATCTCTCCTGGGAAAAGGACATATATCCCTGAACATCATCTTAGCACTGGTGGGAGAGGGCTTAGCCAACTTGATGGGAATGGCAAGTTCCCTTCACAAAGCAGTCTATAGTCTAGGGCAGCATACTGGGGACACAGAGAGGCAGAAAAGGGCTGGGTCACCCCCGACAGGGACAGACATCACTTCAGTCCCATAGGGTGCTAGCTACACACAAGGATAAACAGTTGGCACGCAACATGCATATGGCACGTTAGTCTGGTTCCTCCCCCCAGCAGCAACTTCTGTAGGGACACTGTCCTGCCTTAACCAGAGTATCCCAGCTCCCACCAGTCTGAAACAGACTGGGGCTGGCAGACCAGAGTCCCTGCCTAAGACACCATCCTCTTTTGCCCTACTTTTGCAGGAAAAAAAAACCACAAAAAACCCCAAACAGGTATTCCCACCTCCTCCTGAGCTCTGAACTCAGCAGGATACCGGAGCCAGGAGCCACTGTTTTTCATAATGTTACCCACGTATTTACCCCTCATGATCTGGCTTTGCAATTTGGGATGCACTAGACACACATTTTCCCCCCAGTCTCGCTCCTAAGGCAGCAGAGGTACCCACCAAGGGAAGCTGAGAGTCCAACCCCGCTGCAGGCTGTCAGGTTCTGGCATAAACACCAAACACCAGAGCCTGCCTGGAGGTGAGCGGGTTTGGAGGGGTATTTTTGGTCCTCCCCAGGTGTTTGGGCTGTTCATGTGGGTGCTGTGGCAGTAAGGCAAACTCACACCAGGTCGTGAGTGAGGAAGAGGGAGTTTGGCATCACAGGACTGTCCCATGACTTTATGCGTGCAAGGAGCAGAGTGCCTACATGAGAAAGATGAGGAAACAAAGAAAAAGATTTAGCTAACTCCCCCTTTTGAACAGTCTGCTGCTGCCCATGAGGTCCCATTGCTACCAGTGAATGACCCAGACTGCCACACACCAAATCGGTCCTGAGCAAACATCATTAGAATTTCTCAATTCTGATGCACTTCCCCCTGTTTCAGCAAAACTGGGAGATATGGGCCAGTTGGGAGAGGGTGGGAGAGTATGATGAAAAAATTAAGGAAAAAAAAAAAAAAAAGAGAAAAAAGAAAAGAGACATTCCCTGGGGATCTGATGATAGTGTACTGAAGTTACTGGAGGGACTTCCATTGATTGCAGTGCAGTTTGGGTCAGTCCCCCTGATGCACCATGGAGGTTCTGCAGTCCTTTGAACTCAACATTGTTTCAGTGAATCTATTAATGTTTGCCTGTGTTAAATGTATTATAATAATACTGCATTTGAAACAGAGTCACTTATAATTCAAAACTATACAGCCTGGGCACAGGAAAAAAAATTGTGGTATGTGTTCAGGAACATATTTGGTGTTGTGCAGCCATTCTATAGAGTGCATTTAACTGTGTTTTGTGTATTATTCTTAACATGCATTCGCAGTAGACAGCAAAGCAGCAGTTATGGGGTATGCTGTGAATGCATATTAACAGCAGTACACATTTGCATATCATGGATCCATAATACAAAATGCGTAGTAAAATCCTTATGAAAAGTTATTATGCATGCACAGTAGAGGCTTTTTAAACCTTGATATCTCAGCTATTTTGTTTCTCCACTATTTATTTGAAAATATTAAAAAGGTCAAATGATGGATTAAGAATCTGCAAAAATGTAATGTTACTACTACAGAGGGAATCCTTCAACACAAACTAATTCATTTATTTTGTTTTTAGTAGCAGTATAAAAGCCATTAAAAAATGCATTTTACAATAACATTTGAGTAGTTTTAAAAAAAAAAACCACCTACTTCAGCAATAAAAAAGGACAGAGAAAATATTTTTATAAAAGTGTATTTTGGAGGCTGGGTGATATAACTGGAAATTTTGATGGTCCTTCCCTTAACACAGAGCCACTACAATATCAACCTTTCCTTCAATTTCTTGTAGTATTTTTAGTATGCATTGAAACAGGGTTTGGTTCCTCAGGACTTTGCATATTTAGATTATCGTGCATTGTATAATACTCTGAATATGCAAAATCCTTGAAAAGGTTGACAACCCTTAGGACCTTCCACAATACAAATCTTAATACATAAATTCCTATTGAGAATAATGGGATTCTACCCTCTCCTCTGTTACACAGATTGTAATATTTGGGATAAAATGAAACGAATTTTGTGAATAGTACAGCTCTTGCTCCTTTTGAACAGTTGCCACTTAAGTTTTAACATCTTTGTCACTTGAAATATATTTGCCTTAAAAAATAAAAATTAAAAAAAAAAGAGTGGCCTGAGCTCCGTAAAGAATGAATGGCCTGATAGGTCTCACCTCTGTAAAAAAAAAAAAAAAATATATATACAAAGTTTGGTGTGAGGGCTGTTTTTTTTTAATGAAAGGCTCTAAAAATCATTGAGCACACACACGTAGATGTACATAACACGCTCTCACACACACACGTGTGGTCCTGCTACTGCCTTATTTTTTGTTCCCCTCTCTAATCAAAAAATGCCTAAACATATTTAAATGAAACTTTGTGAAAACAAAATAATTGAAACCGGGCTGAGAACATTAATGCCAATCTTGGGCCCAATGTGAATTAAAACAGATGAGTTATAAACCCTTCAAAAACAGGATTTATAATAGAAACGCTGACACAGACCCATAACAATAGCAGCTCTGCCAGGGATTATTTTAATACTAAAAGCATACTCAGTCGCTGACTTTTTTAAAATAAGAGATTACTTAGTCACTAAAAAGCAGTAGTACGCGATAATAATGAAAGCAAACTTTAAAAAAAATGTTTCTAAGATGACACATCGTTCCCGCTGTAACTCTCTTGATATCGCTTATATGTGACACGCCACTCCTTAAATATAAAAAACCACAAACCCCAAACACACCAAGGTGGAGTTTGCCATAAGCTCCATGGCAAGGCTGAGCCGAGAGGCTTTGTCAGCTTCATTTAACAGTTTCTTGGCCGTGGAAAGAGACAAAAGGGTTAAGGGAGGAAGAGCAGGGAGTACAGGAGAGGCAGCTGACAGGAGAAACAAGGGCACGAAGAAAGGAGCAGCCAGGGAGGCGAATGGAAGAGCGGGGGGAGATCTTTAGGAGGAGGAAGAGCGTGTTTCCAAAGGAAATAACTCAGTTTTTAAAGATATTTCAGGGAAGTGTTCCCAAAAAGGCCAGGCAGGCAGTGAAAATTTGGCAGGGGGACAAACCCCGTGAGCACCCCGAGTGACACCTGCGAGCGTGTCGCCCCACCAGGAGCAGGTGCCCCGGTTGCATCGCGTCGCACCGGGGCAGGACGGGGACCAGCGAGCCCCGCCACACGCTTCCGAAAAAAGGCATCGTTTGTTAAATCTTCAGATTGTACGTCTAGTTTCCCACAAATGCCTCTTTTCTTTTGGGAATGTCAAAAACCACCGAGAGATGCGAGGGGAAGGTTTCTTACAGCCGGCAGGAGGTTTGCTCCTGTTATCCTGTGCTCTGGGGCGACACACTGCACTCCAAAAAAACCCACACCCCAAAAATCGCTCCCAGCAGCTTCACACAAAAACTACTTTCTGTGACCGTGCTATGTGTTATAGCACCGGCATTAGTTCCCCCTTCCTGCCTTCCCTTCCTTGCCTTTTTTTTTTTTTTTTTTTCCCCCTGGGTACCAGGTGCACCGGTGGGACTCGGATCAATACAAGACAGCACTTTTCGTAAAAACAATACCGTATTAACAACCACAGGGCAGCCGTACCTGTAGGCAGGGATAGCACCAAATGTTGGCATGTCTATCCGTGCAGCTAGACTGCTAAAAAGAAGCAGCTCCAGTGGAAATGCACCTACTGTATGTGAAATGCTGGTGCAGATTTTTTTCTTTTCTTTTTTTTTTTTCTTTCCTCCCTACTCCCCTATNTTTTTTTTCTATCAGTCTAACCTTCTGTGTTGATACATGAATGCTGGTACCCACTTAGAGGGATGCCAGATGATCAGTGCAGAATGAAGGTCCCAGGAGAAAGGCTCACGTGGTTTTCTCTGCCCCGTGACGTCACTAGCAGATGGCATGGGTACCAGCTCTGGCAGTTGGCATCAATGTCACTTTTTAGAGATCAATGAGATAGTGCAGATATACACAGATCTAGACTCCAGGAGACGATGCGACATTCAGACTGAAAAGATTTGGAAGGCAAAAAATGAAAACTGATTGTTGAATGAAATAAAAAGCTAAGGTAATACAAATAAAGATATATTTCAGTTGGTGCTGGGTGTGCATGCAAGTGTTTAAAGATACAGTATCATTGTCTTGTATTTTATGTATGCTATTTACTGTCTAATAACTCCTCCTAACATTTTATTCTTCTGATGCAATTGCATACTTTCATTGGTGTTATGTAATATTGCAAGTGTGTAGACAATACTGATAGAGTTAGTCTTTGACTGGGGTTTTTGTTTAGTTTTGTTCTATTAAAAAAAGTCCCTGCATTTGTTTTGCTTGTCTCTTTGAGGACTGTGGGATCCAAGCTTTTGCTGCTCCCAAACTGCAAACAAAAGCAAAATAATTGGGAAAAGGAAATTATTTTCCTATTCCAGGCTGGATTCTGAGCACACGTGCAGGATTGCAGTCAGAATCTACAGACCGCTCCTGTCAGCTACGAGCTGGAGGGAGATGTCTGAGCCTCGCAGAACATAAACACTGCTATAGCGTGCAGGGAATTTTTCACCTCCCCCCCCGCCAACAATTGATGGGGGAGAAAAAAAAAAGGAGGAAAGAAAAAGAGAAAAAGCAAATAAGTTGATTCTAACTAAACAGATAATATCAATTAGAATTTTTGCTGGGAAAAAGGAAAAAAAAAGGTAGGGGGATTTTATTTCCTAACTCTAATCTGAATATGTTTAG
This sequence comes from Pandion haliaetus, assembly GCA_013401275.1. Taxonomy (NCBI): domain Eukaryota; kingdom Metazoa; phylum Chordata; class Aves; order Accipitriformes; family Pandionidae; genus Pandion; species Pandion haliaetus. The sequence continues at coordinate 116,454 of VYZV01027301.1, read as the reverse complement.
GGATAGATCATTCCGATTTTTGTCTTAATATGAAATAAGTAATATGTGATATTTATACAAATCATTAGAAAAAATTATTCGTTTTTAATTATGTTACTAGCTGAGGGATCTGGGGGGGGAATGTTCTATTAATTTTTTTTCTCACCCACTCTAACTTACTAGAGTTTAATATCTTGATTCATAAGGGAAGAAACGTGGAGGGAAAAAAACCCAAACTTTGAAATATAAGTCAAAAAGTGATTTTAAAATATTTAACCATCACTTAATAGGGATAGGGCACTTTTCAATTTTAAGACTGCTCTCGCTCTCCTCATTTTTTCACCCAGGGGAATTTGGATTAATGAAATTTCTGTATTGCTTTATCGTGTTTTGCATTTCTTTGAATTCCACGGTGGCGAGGGTTTGAAGGGCTTGTTTAAAAATACGATAAATGAGCAGGGAGCTAATTGTACGTTTTAAATATTGATTTACTCTATACTTATCTGTGAGAAACGTGGCTTTTTAGTTGCAAGATCCCAAATGTTTTGAGTGATTTTAAAATTCCGGACAGCTTTTATTTTTTAAAAAGCAAGCATTTGCAACTGGCATTTTATGCAAAAAATATAGATTGTGCATATTTGTATATACACACGCACACTTATATACACAGAGCGTGCACGCAGATGCACGAAATGTGCATGAGGATGTGTGTGTAAGTCGGCAAACTTTAAAAATGGAAATATTTAAATATTGTGCTGGCATTCTTTCAGGTAACTTAAGATTATAGAACCATGTTAACACTACCGTTTGATGAGTCTGTTGTAATGCCAGAATCCCAGATGTGCAGAAAGTTTTCCAGAGAAAGTGATGACCAAAAGCAAATGAAGAACCCAGAAAGCTTTTCGAAGCAGATTGTGCTCCGAGGAAAGAACATTAAAAGATCTCCTGGTGAAGACACAGAAAAAGAGGAGGAGGAGGAAGAGAGAGAAGAGGAGGATGAGAATGGCTTGCCTAGGCGAAGGGGCCTTCGGAAAAAAAAGACAAGCAAGATAAGGATGGAAAGGATCAAATTCAGGCGACAAGAAGCCAATGCTAGAGAGAGGAACCGCATGCATGGCCTTAACGACGCCCTGGACAATTTAAGGAAAGTGGTCCCTTGTTATTCTAAAACACAAAAACTGTCCAAAATAGAAACTTTAAGACTAGCCAAGAACTACATTTGGGCTCTTTCTGAAATCCTCCGAATTGGCAAGAGACCCGACCTGCTCACCTTCGTCCAAAACTTGTGCAAGGGTCTGTCCCAGCCAACTACAAACTTGGTGGCAGGATGCCTCCAGCTGAATGCCAGAAGCTTCCTGATGGGCCAGGCAGGCGAAGGTGCCCATCACACCCGCTCGCCCTACTCCACCTTCTACCCCCCCTACCACAGCCCCGAGCTCGGCACCCCCCCGGGGCACGGGACTCTCGACAACTCCAAGTCCATGAAACCTTACAATTACTGCAGCGCTTACGAGTCCTTCTATGAAAGCACTTCCCCCGAGTGCGCCAGCCCACAGTTTGAAGGTCCCTTAAGTCCTCCCCCAATTAACTATAATGGGATATTTTCCCTGAAGCAAGAAGAAAGCTTGGACTATGGCAAAAATTACAATTATGGCATGCATTACTGTGCAGTGCCACCCAGGGGTCCCCTTGGGCAGAGCTCTATGTTCAGGTTGCCTACAGAGAGCCACTTCCCTTACGACTTACATCTGCGCAGCCAGTCTCTCACCATGCAAGATGAATTAAATGCAGTTTTTCATAATTAATGAGGAAAATGAAAATAAACAGTGGTCATTCACCTCCCCATCTAATTAAGAGCAAGCAGATGCTTGGGCACTGCGTAATTGGCACAACTCTATTTAACGTGTTTACTAGTTCCTAAAGTGTGTTTCAACTATTGTGGGGATTTTCTATGTATTAATAAACCCTTTTTCCGATAAGTATTTTTCCTTTTGTTTTTTTGTCTGTAAACACTGTGAGATTCTGTTTCCTCCCAGAGGTTATTTCCCCCCTCCTTTTTTTTTTCTTTTTATTTCCCTATTTGCTTGATTTGTTGAGCAGTGTGTCTGAACAATATCGCTGAAATAAAAGCATACACACTGTGTAAAGTCAATGTCTATTTTGATTGTACAGTAATTATACAAATGCATGTTATTGAAACCAGATTAATAAAAATGATGTATTTATAATTGGTAGAAAATATATATTATGTATTTGAGGAGAACTGGATTAAAAATATTCAGAACTTTAAAGAAATTATCTCAGAACTGAGATGGGCTTGCAGTATGCAGAGGTGAGAGTGCAGCAATATTGAAAGCTATGCAAAAAAAAAAGCAAACAACAAAAAAAAACCAGTTTTTGGGGTGGTTGTTTTTGGGTAAACTAAGGAAAACCAGTGATTGTCACTGACATTATTCAGCCTGACCTTTAGAGTGTTGCTGGTGAGGGCCACATGCTAATATTTTAGAACATGTTGTTGAATTTTGCCTCAGTTATTTTGACCATATATAATCAGCACTTTTTTTTGTATTATTCTGACTTCAGATGTAAAGGTTTGTTATAACAATGTATAACTGTGGTTTCTCACTACGTACTTTAAATGCAATTAAACATAGATGTTTCCACTTTTAAAATACATCTATTAGCTGTGATACTGTATTTTGCCTGATACTTATTATTTCACAGTATACAGCTGCCTTTGGGCTTGCCTACACAGCTTTCTTCCCCGCACCCCCGTAGTGCTTGAGCCTGGGGATGGAAATCATGAATTATCAGGGTGAACCTCGCGCTATTTTCAGAAGGATGTATTAGCGACGCAGCAAAAGCAGACCCAAAATATCACAGAAACAGCTGTGTGCTAAAACAAAACACAGGTTAAAGGAAGAAGGTAACTTTATAGCTCAATGAAACACTGAATTTCGTACGGGAAAGGGCCCTGAGCGGACATGCAGGCCACTAGCTACCTCTCCAGCTCTGACTCGTGGAGGGGTGCATGACTGCAGAGAGAAGAACTCCCTGAACGTTGCTAAACTTAGCCTTGGGTAATAACAGCACCAGTAAACTACAGACGTGTCTGCAACCCACATTAGTTCAGCAGCTACAGGGGTCTGCACAGCCCCTCGCACCTGAACAGAGTCAAGCTCAGCTAAGCCTCGGTCATTTTCTAAGTGCTCAGAGCTATTTCTCAATAAGCTACACGAGTGACAAAATGAATGAACAGTTGAGCTAAAAGCCAACAGCCTTTAAAGCTGTGAGTGAGCAAGACCTCTTGATTTTGAGTGATAAATAGCAGCTACCTGACAAGCATTCACCCAAAGTACCAAAATGCTGTGCTGTGAATGAGCAGGGAATCATTTTTTTAAAAACTATATAAAAAGTGCAAATTCCACCTGCAGGTTACAGACCTTTGGCTGAATCACAGTCTAGGTTGCAGTTTGTTAATGACACATCAACCTCGACCCTCACTTGAGTATTCAGCTTGACAAAGAGGGGATGGGCCAATGTTTCCTGGTAATTTCCCTAATTTCACAAGTGGGACTTGCTGTAAACAGTCTGCCCCATCAAGCATTGCAGCTCCTTCAGGATAACAGCAGCCTTACATCCATATCTTCTAAATAAGACCAGGCTACCCCAACAGCTAGAGAGGAGTAACAAGTCCCAAAGTTTGGATCAGGGTCTAAATGTTTCCAAGCTTCCAGAAGGAGGGGAGGCAGACATGGAGTTTTCCTTGACCAACATCCTCTCTAGACACAAATATCAGGCCCAAAATAGTGCCTTTTGAAGCCAGGGCTCAGGGGGGTTGGCTCAGGATTATCCCACCTTTCATCAGGGTCAGGAACTGTGGGAGGTACAGGCAGTGGTTTTCTGCCTTGGATGAAAGGTGACAGTGATGACTACCAGCTCAAAAGCATCCCCAGGTGTTTTGCACTGAATATAGGAGGGCTTTGTGGAAAGAGGAGAGGGTAAAATAGATTGCTTTTGCTTTCATTCAGAATTAGCTGATATTCAGCAAAGCATGGAAAGGTGACAGGAGAGAGCAGAAGGGGGAAGAAGCCAGTCAAGGAGAAGGCGGCATGCAGTCCTGGGTACAGATTCGCATGAAGAAACACTGAGATATACTAACATATCACAAGGAGCTATGGGCAAGTGGGCCCAGAAACAGGGGATCCTTTGAAGGGGGGGGAGGTGCCCTCCCACTGAGCAGTGGCAGCAAACTTCTCTAACCAAGTTTTGTAAGAGGAGCCTCCTCCAGAAGGCTGAAAGTTAGCTGAGCGCTTTAGAGCAGCATTGCTGCACCAGGGAAGGGTGCATTTGCATAAGTTGAGAGTGAAGCGAGGAGGTAGCTGTAAAGTCCTGCACCAAGGGAAGGAAATGCCTGCTGCAACACATTCAGCAGGCACCCGAGGCGTGTTAAGACTTTAGGCTCTGCAATCTGGGGGTCTCCAGCTCTGTGGCCCTATATTAACTCAATAACTCATGGGCCAGTTCCAGTTTCCCCTTCTGGCAGCAGAAGCAAAAGGAAAGGGGAAAAAAACATCCCTGCCAGTTTGAATCTCGTTCACTCCACGACAGATGGGGAGGCAATTCACAGCCAGATTCCCCCTCTGGTAGCTCAAGGCGGGCACCACGCTTGCTCAGGGCATTGCAGATTGGAAAGCCAGTCCAGAATAAATAATGGAGCAAGTCATAGAAAAATATTGAGACAGCATAAAAAAACCCCCCTTACATTCCCTGCCTAGGAGGGTATGGATTATTTAGAGATATGGAGGTAGAGGATTCTCTTGAGAGCAGGCTTTCTCGCATACCTTCTCTTTCATGTACACGACGAACATTTCCATGCTCCTTCACCGGCCAGTCACAGAACATAAGGTGCTCCGAGCCCTGAAGTGATTTATAAAAGCCTTTGAAGTCGCCTTATTTTAGGGAACAAATCTGAGCACCGAGAAAGTTCTGGTGCTTTAAACTCAGAGGAATAAAAGCCAGTGGGTTCCTTTACCCGTAGTCTCCGCTTTATAAGGTTTGTCTCCTTTCAACCCCATTCATACAGCAAAACAAAGCTGCTCATTTCTGCCTGCCTTGTTCTCCTCTTAACTGCCTTCACTTCCTTGAGGATAGGAATATGTAAAATAGTAACTGCTCCAGAAAAATTAGGTGAGAAGTTTCTATTCTCCCCTGTCCTCTAGCACAAGAGTAATGAAGCCTTCTGTCAATTTTAGAGGTAGGAACCCCAAAGCTGGCAGAAGAAAAGCTATTTCATATGTGGATTTGTTACACAGTGGAACTCTTTGCCATTTATTATTTCCCAGAGTTTTAACAGTTTAGTGTGATTTTTAAAAAGCACTGTATGTTTTTATGGTATCAGAAATACACTAATTATTTAAGAATGGCTGTACTGGTTCAGATTAAACATCCAGCTAACCTAATATCCTGTTTCCAACATGGGGGTGCAAAAAAAGATGTCCAAAGATGTCAGAACGGGGTGAGGAAAATAAATATTTGTTTTACTAATAAAAATGCTGGAAAAGAAACTAAACATCATGTTCCAGGATTTCAGCCAGCCCTGTCGAAGACAGGGATGTGCCTGAATTGGAAAAAGGGGTGGGAGGCATGACAGCGTACTGCAGGGTTTGCACCCTTTCCTTTGCAACACTGGCCTCACCAGTAATCACAGACTAGGATGGACTGGGTAGCGCTAGGCTGTACCTCTGAACTCAGTCTCAAAAAAACACCTCATCAGGAGTAAAATTTAAAACCAGTGGCCCCAGCCCCACAGTCCTACAAATCCCAGTGTGACTGCAGAGAAAGAGGGAGGGGTAACCACTGCTTTGCCAGAGCTCAGAGGAGATCTCAAAGCTCCTCTGAGTTACAGTAGGAATACCTTGTTTTAGGACACATCCTGGCTGTGCTCCCTTTGGGACTGTCTGCATTCTTTCACTTCATAGCTATCTGCACAAAGATTTTTAAAATGTATGGAGCTTGCACAGGCACAAACGTGATGGCAGGTTTTTTTCTATACTAGCAATTCCCTTTCCCATTTTTACCCCTACTTTACTCTTCTCCCCTTTGCCTGTAGGGTTCTCAAACGGCAGCAAATTAAGTGAAATGCCATCAATAAAGATGAATGAAATCCCACTGAAACACATGGCAGACTCTTTCCTTGCAAAAGCAAATAATACTTGCCTAAATTAAAAAGTAGCTGCGTGGTTCTGTTTTTCGGATTGTGAATCTAGCTTAACTCAAGCCTATAGTTATATTTTATGGTCTATACCCAAGGTCAAAGCAGGTTTAATCCTGGTACCAAAAATCCTACAGCTTTTGATGTACAAGTAGCAGAGGTGGTACTGCTTTGGGCCGCATTATCATGAAAGCAGCTCCCCTTATAAAATTTCAGCAATTTCCAAATTAAAAGCAATAACAAACAAAAAACCAAACCAAACAAACCCCTCAATAATCTGGCTGTGGGTCTGACCCACAGCTGAACCATGGCAGCAGGTTGTGATTTTGCTCTGGAGAGACACAGATCAGCGTGGCGAACAGCTGGCACCGTGCCACCGCAGAATCTCAAGGGCAGACCTGTCGTGTCTCACTGATACAAATCTAACTACCGTACACGGGGCTGCCATGCAGAATCGCGCTCCGAAGTCCTCTCCGCCGCACAATCAGACCTGAGCGAGTCATCTCGCAAAATTCTTGCACATTATGCCAAGAGGATGGCCTATTTTCCTGCAGAGCCTTCGCCCTTACCCCAGAGGATGTGCAAGAACAAACTAGGAAAAAGGAAAAGAAAGACAAATTCACAGGCAAAAGAGCTCAGGAAAAAAAACACCAAACGTTTCTTTTTTTTAATGCCTGCAGTGTGGAGTCCCTCTGACTCGCAACTGGCTTTCAACTGGCATCACCCACAAAGGTTTAGAGAGTTGTAAAGAGGTTTCCTCCCCAAAAACACTGTTTTCTCTTGGCTGTTTTCCTTTGTCACTAGCTGCTTAGACTTTCATATTTATCCCCGTAACTGCGCTACTTGCACTATTGAATTCTAGGACACCACGTATGTAGAACATACCGTACAGAAACAAGCCAGATCTTCATGTAGATGAAATTCTGGACAACTTCAGGAGGTTAAAATTGGAACTGAAAAGCAACCTTTATGATTTATCATTTTTCTAGGATACTCAGTGTCTCCCTGTCCCCACCCCAGCCTAATGAATATTGTACTTACAGATATTTGGGGGGGTGGGGGAGAGCATTTCTGTAGAGCATTACTAAGCAGGTTTGGGTTTTTTCCTTAGTTGGTTTTTTTTTTTTTTTAGCGTTGATTAATATCTGAAACAGTATTTTTCAAACTGATGAAGTTTCCTGGTCTATAAGCATACCCACACATAAAAGGTTATAAATTCTGAAGTGCTTGGACATTCCGTTTGCAAATGAAAATGGTAATAATCAACTGAATTGGAGGTCCTTGTACAGATAGAGAATCCAGGCTAAATCAGAGATTATAACATAAATTTTGTAGTCTTGAAAGCAGGAACGTGAGGGCTTGGGTCTGCTCTTGTTCTGTGAGAGTTCAGCAGATACCAGATTGGATTCTAAATCACACGGGAAGCTAAACGTAGCCTTATCCACTACGTTATTTATTTACAGCCATATGAGCAGATGCATAATGCTTAGATGCAACTGAAATGACATTTCTGTTGGGCAGACAGCTTGCAAACAAAGAAACTATGATGGGATCTTCCTCAGAATCCAGGGGGAAGCCCACATGAATACTAGTGGATATTTGCCCTACACGAGGAGAATCACATGTGGGAAGGAAAAGAATTATCCAGACACTGAGAACAGCAGGAGCAGGACTCTTGCTATTTTTAATAATTAAGCAACTGAGATTCCATCCCCAAATTCTGAGGGAGAGTCCACGTCAGCCACAATGCAAAGCCCTGTCCCTCTGCATGTACAAAGAGAGCTGGTTTTGTGCTTGGCATCTTTGTCTTGGTAACAGGCGTTACTTTAGAAAAGTAAATATATTCCCTGTAATAGATAAAATAACCATTTTGTGTATAATAACCCATCAGTGTACATACAGAGGCACGCCTATACCCACTGGGACACAGATTTTGCAGGTCCCCATCAAAAAGTGGGGAAATCATTTGACTGAATGCGTGTAGTTATACTAATTTTGATGCCAAAAAGGCACAAAATTTAGGAGTGTGATAAGAGAGTGAGTGAATAGCCAGTCAATATGTCCAGCCACCAGTTCCCAGGTGTTTAGCTACCCAGACTTCCAGCCCATGGATTCAAGCTAGTCATAACCATCATGTTCCTTAACTCCTAAATCTCATATGTTCTTGCTCTTTCTACACACCCAGTTTTCCCCTTATTCAATAAAACAATAGAAGCTTAGCTAAAAGGGTAACCCTGTCCTTGTGCCTCATCCCACACTCTCTTTTTAGGAGAGGCTTAAGATAACTAAACCCAAAAATCAGAATGACAAATACTATAATCATGGAAACACAGCCCAAACATAACGAGTGACCAGGATGCAAATAAATGCCACCAGAAGTATGACGATGGCTTTCCTAGTGGATAGAGTAATTCAGTGCAGGATGCATCACGGTGCTCAGTGGAAACTCATGTAAGGGAGTACTTGGCTTCTGCAGGGAAAAAGCAACTTCATGGTCACAACAAATTCAGATAATTAACTCCTCAGAGATAGGTATGTTAAACATGAGCTGGGGTGCCAGTGTGCTTCGCCTGGACAGCCAGTGTGTCCCAGCTACAACTCTGTCTATCTCCATATTGAGCAACGCAGTTGCTTTGCACAGCAGGTCATCTACCCCATAACAGTTACTTCAGCCTTCATGCTGGATTAACAGGCACTTCACAACAGCTGAGCCTGCAAAAGATGCCCTAGAGGAGATATGTTGCTGTACAATACATCCACATCTTACTTAATCACGGGTTCCCTGTACCCTCAGGTACTCACACAGATGTCAGCGCGTTCTGTAAGACGGTGACTCCGCCATGAGTAATGGCCTCTACCACAGGCACAGCCTTATGGAAAAGCTCTTCAGTGGTTCATTTAAGCTGTGCCTAGTGGCCTCCATGAGAGACTTAAAAGTACAAGCTGCCTGAGCGCAATATCTCACTGTTACTGTGGTCATATTCCCTATACTCTTTTTCCTATGCATGTGTTGGGATGTGCCCTGTCTTCAAATTCACCACTGTTCTGGGAAAAAATGACACTAGCAGCATTAATATTAACATATTAAATATGTTATTAATGGACCAAGGCATAAGAGAAGATAATTTACACGGGACCACACACGTTTCTAGCAATCCCAGACTGCAAGCATACACTCACCATCATCCTTACCCTTCTTACAGTCACCAATGAGATGTCTGGGAAGCAAATCCTCCTCCAGAAAGGGTAAGTTATCGGCAAGGAAGGACTGCACACAAGGAGGGATAACTCCTGTGCTCAGATATCCTAGATCAGTGTTACACCTGCACCTTCTCTCCTGCAGGCCAATGTGTGTGAATGTAGCAGTAGACAATACAGAGCCTTTGCTTAGTTTACCCATTTCACCTGTGATTTACTCCAGCTCCTGCATCATGTATAGGTAATCTGGTCTCCAGGTCATCCAATTGCTATGTGACATTTTACTTTGAAATATCTAAAGAATTATTAAAGAAACTCAGTCTCAAATGATAATCTAGAATTAATTTTTTTAAAAGAAAAAAATCCTCTGATTTGTTCCTAAATGTATTTAAATCTTACCAGTGAACATGATGCTGGTTATTAAAAAGTAATTCTGGAAAAATTAGCTTGCAGCTACAAAATTAATATAATTCATTTATTACTTGCAGCCACAAATCAAAATGCTGTTAACACTGCTGCATGCAATTTAATATGCACAGTAAGTTTCCATATGGCTTCAATTTTAGGTTCCCTGGTCACTACAGAGGCTCATTTGCAGAATGGTCTGTAGACATGTGAAGTCAGCTTGTGCTTACTGGCAGAAAAGCTGTTCTAGATGGTTCCTACATAGGCACAAGAATCCAAACAGGTCCAAAACCACTAACACCATTTGGGATTCCTATAACCTACATAAGATTGAGGAATATCTACATGCATTCATAGAAGCACATATATAACTAGTGTTTATGAAAAAGGCATCCATTGTCAGACTGCTATCACCAGTTCAGCCTCCTGACCACGAAGGTACATTTTTTAAAAGTGCTGAGCATCCAATTCCGCTTTTGGAGCCAACAGGGCCAAAACATAACAACGTGATGCAACATCAGCATTGACTACAAAGCTTAAAAACAATGAAAGAGCCTAAATTTTGACAGTGACATATAGGTTGGCTGTTAGTGAAGTATTGCTGAGTTTTTACATAGCATACCTGGAGTTGTGCATACACTGTGATTAGTTTGAACATATCAACTAGATAAAGGTAGTATGTTGCACATACATTTAATTTTCAACAGGTTTGTTGCAGAACCTTGTTGTGTCTGAAAGAGCGACAACGCTTGTTCGAAGTTGTCTCTGTCTTACCTTCTTCAAGCACTAAGACTGCACCAAACTCCAGTGACACCAGGTTCATCATTGCTTAACAAAGCCCACTGAAGAGCGATTATAGTGGAATTATGCCCCTAGATTCAAGTCTGATTGATCGATTGCTTGGCTGAGAGTAAGAGCGATAAAATGAGCCCTTTCCAAATAAGAGCAGACCATGAACGCCAGCATCCCACGCCACAGCTCTAGTCACTAGGCTGCAAGCCCACGCAGGTCACAGCAATATTCATTCCGTCCCTCTTCCCCCTCCTCCAGAAAACCCACCCAATGAAGTCTCTCTCATAACCAAAGCAAGGTATTTTAAAACACTTTTGCTTTGTTGGAAGTTTTCTGACCAGCTTTGCTAATAAAATTGTCAGAGATTTCCAGCATGCTTTCCCTGTTGCTTCAAGCAGGCAACTGGCATCAGCTATGGCATGGTGGCCAGCACTAAGGCCACAGCAAATAAGGCTAAAATCATAGGCACAGAATTTTCTTTTTTTTTTTTTTTTTTATTAACACACTTGCAATTGAACCCTTGCCACTTGTTTGATAAGTCAGCAGCTGGTTTGGTTCAGCTGTGCCTGGGTTCCTCTTATAGCTGGGAAGCCACATCAAGCACAGCCCCAGTCATATCCAAACTCAGAGCCTTTCACATCCTGAGACCACAGTACAACAAGTAACGGCCTGAAAGCACCTAACAAAGGCAGGAACTCCACCCAGAACTAGGTCAGGCTTACCAAATATCCACTGGGCTAGTCAAAAAGAATGAGAAGGGAGGGGGGGGAGGGTGTCTTGATGACTATTATTTATCAGAGATACCTTTGAGGCATCGTTAACTGTTGGTTGTTCAGAGTGGTTGATGTCAACACAGCACCTCACCTGGAAAATATCTTTGCCAGATCTCTCCTGGGCAGCAAAGGCATCAGCATGCCATTGCAGGCTGGCTAACCACAGATGGGAAAAACCATCAGAGATCAAAGCACTAATGATGCCGAAACCCTAAGTCTGAAGAAGTTCAATGAAACAAGTCTCTGATCTAACCTCTTCTAGGATTTCAGGTTATTTTGACTAATTTCTAACTGATGCTTTTGGGACAACCCCAGGCTATATTACTGTGAAAGAAGGGAGACAGATGGAGGGAAGAACAATAGAAGCAGGCATCCTATTATAACTTAAGTCCTACTCTTTCTAGCACTCCTGACATCAATAAGTCCTGTCCACCAGAAGGGCATCACGGTGGAAAGCAGGCTCACAGAAATATTTCACTGCGTTTACACAATGATTTCCTGAGATGGGAGGGAGCGGGGGAGCTGCCGCCTTTATTTTAGTACTGTCAACTGTTAGTACAGAGAGTCTCTCTCTGGTGTGTTATGTTCTCGTGAGCTGGCAGACCTGTTGGGAATATAATGAGGTCTGTGCATGCACCTCCTGGTGTGATGTTTAAAAACTCCATTTCTAACAACTTATTCCTCAGATGCTCTCCTGATTTTCTTGAGGCGTAAGGACCAGTTGACTATGCAAATGAAAGAAGAGAATGTAGGAAATGAGTTAGACACAAAGGGAGTTGCTGGCAAATGCCATTGCTTCCTCGGGGCATAATGGTAAGAGACAGCTGCTACTGCCAGCCCAGAAGCGGTAGCTGAGGGGGTTAGCACAGCTCTGTTGAAAATCTTTAGTCTGATGAATAACTAGGCAGAGGCTGCCTATGCTTATGAGGCAGGACCCCCAAACAAGATCTTTGGTTCTTGCTCTGCTGTTTCCCATTATCATCCACTGTAAATGCACAGGAGTGATATCAGAAGATTTTTGTAGCAATTTGCAAGTTTATTGTCTGGAAGTCCTTTGTAACAGGAGGGGCAAGACAGAAAATTGACTGTGAGTACATGAGAAACATTGTCCTTCACAACTTCTAAAGGTGTTATTGTAAGAATACAGTGACCATTTTTGCAGCAAGACATTAATTTTGTGCATCAAATATTTTGAAATATGAACCACCTCCATGACTGTAGAATAAATCATTCCACAAATATTTAAACACTGACCATGATACTATGATTTTATTTTTAATTTTCATTATGGAGTGATTCCCTCAAGTAATTATCACAGCAATCATAACTGATACATCTATTTTGTCATTCTGTCCTATAAATGGTAGCAGAGTACTGTAACTGATGTGCATACATAAATATTTTAGGACTTCATGCTTCTTAAATTGTTTGGAAATACTTATGGTAACCAGTAAATACTGATATTTTTCTTTTGCCTCCAAAAGAATCTGTCACTTGGAGAACTGGCACGACGCTTAGAGTACCACTTTATGGAAAAAATAACACAAATGTTTATTGGTAGTATTAAAGGAAATGCTTGGTGTTTTTCAGCTCTGAGCCGAATAGCTGTCTGGAGTGCCACATGTTATGATCACCACACAAAGACAGAATAAAAATCCTTCCACAGGGGAACACCTTCATTTCAAACAAGGGAGAAACCAAACCTCTCAATATTAAATGATTTAGAAGTATATCGTATATTTAAATGGACACTTGTGCACTTTTCCTGGGAGGACAATAGCGCCTGATAGTTTCCAAGATACCCAAAGAGAGTAAGTGGTAAGCAATAGCACATTTCCTGATTCTTCTGCTCTTTCCTCAGCACTTCCCAGAAATTGTGATAAATCTCAGCTGAGGTTATGTGTGCTCACCAACAGAAGGCTAGGTCCCTATGGCAAGATTCTGCCCTCATTTATATCAGCAAAACCTCTTTAAATACATTGGATTTACTCACATATTAATGAGGACAAGCATGAAAACTTTACATTAAACTCAGCCACAGTTCAACATACTCCACACTTCTATCCAGCAACAAATAGAAACATCCTGCTCTTATAGCATTCCCCCCGCCTCCATTTTTTTCTCCCCTCTCTCCTCTCCCCCAAAAGACTTCACAGTTGTGTGTTGGCACCATTACTACTGCTACATGCATGAGAAAAACCAAAATGAAATTGTTGCCCAAAGAACTCATGAAGAGAGCAGAAGCCTAGTGACCTACCTCCTGAACTGAGCTGAACCCAGATTCCTTCAACCAGATTTCAGACATATGACTGAGCTACCTTGGCTTAATAGCTTCCATGCATCAGCTGAGCCCCAGTGCAAATAGTTTAAATTAGCGTGCGCTACCCTACATTTGCAACAGCTCAGCTGCTACACAGGAACTCATTAAACTATGGTAACTTGCTCAAGTGTCTGAGACCTCAATCTGATGCTTTACCCAGTGGCCCACATAACTGCCCATATCATGCTCTCTGCCTCCATGCCAATAAACATCCTGAGCCCATCTTTCACAAAGTAAGGGCATACCCAAGAAAATAAGCTCAGTACAATTTTCCAGCGAGATGCTTCGGAAGAAGATTTGTTCAGATAAGGAGAAAGCTCTCAAGGATGCTTTTATTTCTTCTCTCCCTGACCTAGATCTGGACAGAGCTCTCTGCAATTCAGATAAAATCCATGGATGGTACGAGGATTATCTTTATGTCCTGTCTTTATCTTCTGTTTCATATACAATGTTTTCTTCTTCAGCCCACCAACAAGGATTATGCTATTCATTCCTCTTACCTTAACCATATTAATTTCTTCTCCTTATGATCTCCTCAAGACCTACTTCTCCAGAACACTTCAAGCAACTGCTTTTTCCTATGGAAGAAAAGAAAAAAATTTTTTTTTAAAAAATCAGCCATAAACCCCTGTTTTCATTAAACTCTGCTGACTCCTCCCTCATTTAAAAATCTAGTTCCAAACTGCCTCTATCCTTATCTCTTCATCTCTAAACCATCTGTTCCATCTATTGTCTACCAGAAATGTAGTGCAGGAAACTTCACTTCAGCTGGTGCTGTGTGAAATGCACATCCTGATCCTTGAGCCATATCTCTCTTTTTGAAAAGAGGGCTCCCATTAATTCTTGCTTGCTTCCTTAATCTCTCTTTTGGGGTATTATAAATTATCATTTAACTCTATTAAACATTTTAGGATTCAGATCACATTAAAATGTTATGCAAAATTAAGTTATATTTTATTGTCTTGCATGAATTTCTTGTTATTTTGCAACCGGCAACACCTACCAAGAGAAATATCTGTGAAGATAATTAAATTATATTACATGCAGAGCAAAAGTGAATATCGCTATATTCCTGACCCAGTATAGCTCAGTATCTCAAGTTTTCTAAGTCACTAGTTTAAACCTTGGGGCAAGTGTTATCTCACTATCATGTCTACAGGTAAACAAAATTGGATTGAGCCAAGAAATTTTGGACATCTATAAAATTGCCATGATAAGATCTGCAATTTTGCATGAAAGAGCAAGTCAATTTATACAACCACAAAGTTGTATTTTGGAGGGGGTAAATGCAGGGAGAGCAGTTACTCTCTGATGCAACAAACTTACCAAAGCAGCTCAAGAAAAAGCAGGCTAGCCTTCCCCCATCTAATGATGATATTATCATAGCAATTTCAACAGGTAAATACGATTTCAGCTTTGCACTATATAGTGTGAAAGCATTGATTATCTATGAGTTACCCTCAAACATACAACGATGCTTTCCCTAGACTTGCAACTCCTGAGCTCACAAGCAGACAAAGTCAGGCTTAACTTTAGGAGTACCTCCAAGGGCTGATGGCTGGGCTGTGCTAGCACAAGGTCTGCTAAGAAATACAATTTTCTGGCTGAGGGAAGAAGTAGGAAAGGGAGGATTGCTGTAGTTGTTTTCACCTGGTTGGGCTGAGACCTTGCTGATTGCTCAGTCCAGCCCCACCAGCTGTGAAATAACGGGACCCTAAAGGAGCCATTGCCATTACCATTCTTCGCTTGTTTGCTCAGCTCTCTGAGGGCATGTCTCTTATTACTTCTATCTATGAGGTGATATCATGGATTTAAGGGTCAGCCTGTCCATTAGGGCATCCTGCAATCTCTATGCTATCCTACAGGAGAGCCAGGAGGCAGCTGTCAATGGTCTCAAACTGGGCAGCAACGGTCAGGGAAGGGCTGGCCTCAGGCTTGCTTGATATAGACTCCAAATGGCCTTCCCTGGTGGCAATTTGTTCAGATCATTGGCAGGTTTTAAAGCTGTGTATTCACAGCAAAACCTCTGGGAAAAGGCAATGAAAATTTTGTTCTTTGGCATCTCCATGAGGGAATCCGTACTTTAGCTCAATCAGTAGCTACTAGAGTGATGGGGGAAATGAGATGCGAATCCCTTTCATCAAGGGGGAAAGGGTATCTGTCCCCAAGTGCTTATGTCTAGATTCCATGCCAGGAGCAGAAAAGCAAACAAATGAAAATGAACATGTTTTATAATAAAAAAATGGCAAATAGGGAACGTTCTCCGAAACGAAGAAGAATAGAATAGTTCAGCACGCTAAAAAATTGCTGGAGACAAACCCAAATGCATCTTATTGCATTTTCCCAGAGCTAGGAAGAAAGTAACTAGTTCATAAATTCCATCAGGAGCTTGGGGATTTTTGATGTAATGAGTTTTACAGTTTCAGAGGAGACTGCTTTGCTAATAATTATGTAACAGTAATTAAATCTGAAAAAGGCTGTACTCTAACTATGTTGATTTATTGCAGCTCCAACAAAGTACTCCTAGAGTGTGCTTTGGAGCGTGCACCTCCTCCCTCCAGTTTTCTTTAAATTCTCACAGAGCACTGGGTCACAGATGGTCTGAGATGCGATATTTTCCCTATTAAATTCCTAATAATCTTTTTCTGAGGCTGAGTCATGGAAGCCTGGGGATTTCTCATTTTAATTAGAAGGTTTAAGGAGCTAACTCTGTTTGAAATTTCCTCCTAGGAGATATGGGTGCAGGTGATCCCATTCAGAAGAATGACACAATATCAAGGCCAACATCTCATTTCCATATTAGATTACAGCTAGTTTGGCATAACTCCTGATCTGGATGCTGATGATGTGCCGCCTGAGCAGGAGGCACGAACTTTTACCATTTGAAAACAGGATTATTTTAGGATTATGTCTGAAGACATTTTAGGCTCTAGCTGGATGTTACCTACCCTACCACAACGCTCCATCACCCTGTGTAGAAACCATTTAGAAATGTGAATTATTTATTAGTCTGATTGAAGCAGTAAGTCTATATCATTTGGAAAGCAGTGCTGTTAAGGATGCTTATACAAAGAGATTTACCATATTGTCCAAAGGGCTGATCCTCATGGTATTTAAGATATTAGTGTTTCAGATGGATTTTGTCTGCAAATATTATAAGCTATATAAACAGAGCATTCACCCAGCAAAATGTTTTATGTATGGCTTCAGCATTTGCAGTACGCAAAGAGCAACATCCCACCCCTGCCATCCAAAGGAGGTTATTCTTAGGCACTCATAGTTGAGTTTGATCATTTGTAAGAACGCCTGTTGTTTAAGAGTTAGTCTGGTGTACTATTCACATGTCCCTTGATAGTCTATTGTGAAAAAAACCCTGCTTCTTAGAAGACAGCTGTTGAAGTTTCATCAGCCTACACTGTACAGCCAATTCCTGTGCTTTAGGAAAATAATGAGCATCTCTTATTCTTCCAGCGTGGCATGCAGTTGTCAAGAAGTCAGATGAGACATTATTTGCCTTTTATAACACTAGGTAGCTTCTCAGTTTTCAAAAGACAGAAGTGACTGTATTTTGGGAAAATAAAAAATTTTACCCACTCTAAGCTGCACCACTTAAACATGCTAAAAATAAGATTTTATTGGAAGTAGTACTGCAGCGTGTAGACTTGGCTGTGAATAGAAGAAATAACCTTTTCCACATTAAATCCTGCCAGTTGTGCCATCTCTATGAATGAGTTTTGATGAGCCTGAAGTTTTAACTTTGAAATGCATTTTAAAAATACTCTGCATGTTAATGTTCAAAAGCTTAAGTTGTCATAAATTAAAAGGTTTAATTCCTATATATAATCCATCCATTTGTATATGCAATTTGTATGCCCTTTGTTGCTGAAATGCTCTAAAGATCTGGGATTTAATTTAATGGCAGGTATTTCTCTTAAGCGTTGTGGAAACAAAATCCAGAGACACAGAATAGTGCTTTAGACTGTTTTCCAAAAATCATATCCATCCTTACTGTCATATCACAGCCTGCAAATGCCCCACAAATAGGGTTACTCCCAGTAAAGTGCTATGCCACTTGAGGAAGAGGAAGAAGCCATACTAGTAATGAGTAAGAAATGCCAACCCTTGCCTGGGCTATAGCGAGAAAGAAGAATTTGACCCAGCCCTAGGTTGCACATAATTATTGTATATGACATATCAATGTGAGAACTGCAAAACCAGCCTTTTTTCTGAATGCCCATGAACCCAGCCAATGCTGTGAGAATTGGCTGGATTTGGCCACTTGCTTCACGACGCCTTTTGTGAAGCCCAGGAAGGAGTTGGCTAGCAGTAGCTGCCTTGCCAAGGCACTCACGTGGAAGCAGGTTGGCCTCTGTGCTGCATGTTTATAATACCGTTTCTTGTAATAAGAAAGAAAGTACACCCAGCGCTGTAATTGTGTGGAAAATCCAATTGTGTTAATTTCCCCAAAACTGATGTAGGGAAAAGCAAGTACTGCTTTTCATTCGCATAACAGTTGAGATGCAAAATGAACTCCTCAGTGGAGGGTCAGCAGAAAGCATGGACAACAACAGCTTTCTCTGAAGCGATTGGACTTCCATGTCTGTTCTCCCCCTTGAAAGCCCAAACTACGAAAACACAAGGAAAGGTAGATTTAAAATACTCTGTAAACCAAAGAGTTAAAGTGGCAGATGAAATCAGGTTCTGTAATGAGTTAAAGGGAAAATGTCTCCGAGTTCTGATTAATGACCAGGGACACCTAGAGCTGCTTTGCCTGTCTCAGCAGTACATGACTGGTGCAGCAGGGTAATGTCTAATAACTAATCTTTGACACTGGAATTAAGTCATTTTGCAAGAAAGCAGGTCATTAGAAGCTAAATTGAATTATAAGTAATACTATCTCTATGGAGGATTGTAAATTAATTGGTTTTTAACAATAACATTTCTGTATTTTATTAAAGCAGTGTAAGAATTCAGCGAAGAAAAGAATGTAGCAGATAAACAGGGCAGGTGTTGATGATGCAAATGAAATAGATGACAGATGGTTAGTAGCACGATCACTCACTGTGTGTGTATAATGGATAGAGGTAATCAAATTCCTTTGTGAATTGGTGACTTTCTTTACATCAAGAACTTTAACTGTGCCATGCTTATACAGCTTCTCCTTAAAAATTAACTCCACTCCCTGTCATTATCTGGAGGTGCAGGACACTCATGTTTGCCTAATGTCACAAACAAAAGCCAGGCATGCAAATAAAACCCCACCTGGGCAACCAGCTATGTTTGCAAAGTACTCATGAGACTCTGAAGAAGCCTCTGCCATCAAAGAGCAGGCCATCCCCCAGAGCAGCCCAGGTGACCCCCGGTGTAGAGGCTTTTCTCCAGCCCTGTGGATGAACCACTGGGCTGAATATGAGCCCATGACATGGGTTCTGCCCCCCAAACCCCAGTTCATGGTTCTGTCTCAGAAGGAGGAGACAAGTTAACGCCACAGCAGAATGACATGACTGTTGCTTGCTGATGGGTGCTAAGCTCAGCTCAGTCCACAACCGGTACACTGGTTTTTGAGGGAGATTTATCTCATGGCACCACACAGTTATGCCTCATGATTTGACATAGACTGCAAGAGAAAATCACCAGGCTCTGGATGCAGAGATGCCACATCATTATATATCCACCACACACACATGCAAACACACCCAGGGAAAAAGCAGAGAATGCTTGAGCCAGCACTTACTTTACAGAAAGCTGTCCTTGTTCTGAGCCAAAAAAAATGAGCAAAAATAATTGATCAAGGACTGCAGACACCATATCAGGAGCCAATCTATTAACAGAGCAGTTTCCAGGATGAGTACAGAATGGGCTGCTGATGGTGTAGATGGGAAACATATCTACACACAGCACTTTCTTAGCACTCTGCATTTCATCAAAACAAGGACATGCCTTGCCCATAGAAGTACTCTGCACACAGCAGTGTTGGGAGAACCCTTGCAAGACATTTCTAGGATCACTGGTGAGGCCAGGTTGACATTGTCTCAGTCCTTGCTCTTACAATTACAAGCACAGCATTGCTGCAGCAAGGCAGCCTCTCGTTCTTTAGCACGGTGATGTTATCAGGGTGGCATAAAAGGGCAATGGTCTTGGTTTTGTGGTCTAGCAAAGTATTCCCTTAAGGAACTGTCCTGCTGAAGCACCTGCTTTGAGTACCCCTTGTTCACCTTCAAGGCACAGAGGGTGTGCCCACAGTGGGAGAGAAGGGGGGTGGGATCCTCTGCAGCATCCTTCATCCATGGCCAATTCTACTAAAGGGCCCAAACCTCTCCTAAACTCTAAAAATGCTCAGAAGGCTCCTTTTTCTCTAAGGCTAGAGTAGTTTCAGGGTCACAATGTTGGCTGCTTGTACCCTCCTCTGTCAGCAGAAGCCTGAGCCTGGATAAACGCAGATCACTCACCATACTTATGGAGAGCTTCGCAATATGATGATTCTCGTCCAAGTGCCAAAATATTTTGGTGATGGGTGTCCCACTGCACACACAGAGCTGTGTAAAGCATTGGAAATCTGGACAAGATATTTGATGATTTGCTTAAAGTATGCAATATCTGTTACATCTTACTAAGGCATGTAACTTTTTCATATTTTGGGTATTTGTTCTTGAAACCTTGCCTGTGGAAAATGAAAAATTAAATTAGCTAACAAAGTACCACAGAAAGGATTTTTTTCTATTTTACCTCTTTGTAGCAGAAACATACTTATTCAGTTCCTCTTACCAACAGTACCCTACATGAAGTCAAGGAAAATAACTCATGCAACTGCATTTGTTTATGAGTCAACACGGAAGAGTGAGATAGCCACCTTTCAATAGAAACAAATACACTTTCTTTGGCTGTTAAGAAAGCCATTGCAGCATCAAGAAAAAAAAACAAACAAACATGGTGCACAGTAAATACTGTGCTTGAAGCTAAATGTCAAGAATTCTAGCAAGCTTCTGTGATGTGAGTACAGATATACATGGATGCTAAAGAAAGTTTACTACAATTTATATTTGGGAATCAAAATACTTCTCTATGTTAGATAACAGCATGTTATTAAGTATCTTTTGTAATATATCAAGATCACAGTTCTTGACACTGATTTTGGGCAGAATATTTTCTCCTCCTACACACTACATCTACTCCCTATTCAAATGAAACTGTAGCAGGTTACTCTATCATTAGAACAGGGGAGATACATGCACAGCCCAGAGATTACCAGATGCAACAGACGACTGGAACTACATTCAAGACCCCTTGATGTTTCAGTTTATTCATGCTGTATTTCTGTTTTATGATTCTTTAATATTATACAACCATTATTTTGGTTTATTCATGTCTATACTTATGACTGACACCTGCAAACAATTTAACAAAGTTATTAGGGAATTTTATTATTTTTCCTATGGGAAAACTGCATATTTCACAAAGGAAAGAATATGTGATTGTATTATTTATTTTGGGGAAGGCAAAACACAGAACCTTCATGTTGTTAAAGAAACTATGCATAAATCCCTCAATATCTTAAGTATTTGGAATAAAGAGAGTGATTGTTACTGAATTAAAAAAAAAAGCCATTTACAAAACATTTTATCACTGTCTTTGAATTATATCTGCTTAGGCATCAAATATTTGTTGTTGCTATTGTTGCTTCTGACCCTTGCCTGCCCTGCAGAGACAAAACAGCAAAGAATGAGCTTGGTTATTCCTTTTTAGGAAGCAGCATTGACAACAAATCTCAAAATACATAAGCAGTGTGTTAAGCCTAACTTTGTGTTAAGTCTAACCTTGAATGAAATGCTGTGGCAGGGGAAAATTTGGCCTATTGCATTTTCACCGCTGGTGGTGGTTAACAGCTAGAGAAGAAGCTATTTGGACTCTTGGATAGCAGGCTGAGCTAACAAGAGTATTTCTTATGAAAAAATATTTTAGTATAATGTACACAATACAGAAACTACCAAGGAACAAAACTGCATGCAGGAAACATGCACACACTATTTTTATGATCAAGTTTGTGCTGAAGAATACTTTAAAATGAATGAGGTTAGATCCCATGTAGAGTTATTTAACTGTCTTGTGCTTGACCTGTTGCTCACAGGCAAATATGAAGAATGGTACCAAACCAGAAAAATACTGTGTGTGACCAGGGGATTCTACGCGGCTGTTAAGAAACAAACAGAAGTTCTAAAATAAGACCCCTATGACAAGACCATCAGAAGCCAAGCCAGTAAAGTTGACTATTGCATGTGTTAAAATGGCTTTTTACCACCACTATTTTGACAAACTGCTGTGTGGTCATTTTAAACAGATGAAAGACCATAGAATCACTTCTCACCAGGGTAAGACCCCTCTCCTGTGGGGACTGGAACTGTATCCATGCTGGTCAGAAGCTCCTTTAGGAGGCCACACAGTTAGCTCTGCATCATCCAGGGTTGGCATTTCTGCCTTGGCACCTAAACTCACTGAAATTTGTGAAGAATCACATGCTTAACAGGAATAAGAATTTGAATATTCACTGATTTTAGCTGCTTCTTCACCCTCTCCTCACCCTGCCACCTCCTCTAGGGTCATTTTGACAGAGTTTCAGATTCCCAAAAGCTGACAACATACTGCAGGAGACCTCAGTCATGCATTTCATATGTATTTTAGCATCTATAGTAGGCTTTCAACTCCATTCCCATACTTCTTTGAGACCACCACAGAAAACTTATATTGATTAACATGTCATGTCTCACTCACCATCCTAGGGTTGAAGGGAGGAAATATATCCTATATAGTTAAAATAAATTAAGATGGACTTCAGGTGAGTAACTGTCCTGGGTTCAGCTGGGATAGAGTTAATTGTCTTCCTAGTAGCTGGTATAGTGCTATGTTTGGGATTCAGTATGAGAAGAATGTTGATAACGCACTGATGTTTTCAGTTGTTGCTAAGTCGTGTTTATACTAAGTCACGGATTTTTCAGCTTCTCATGCCCAGCCAGCATGAGAAGCATGCACAAGAAGTTGGGCGGGGACACAGCCAGGGCAGCTGACCCAAACTGGCCACAGGGATATTCCATCCCATGTGATGTCATGCCCAGTATATAAACCGGGGGGAGTGGAGCTGGGGGGT
The DNA here is from genome assembly GCA_013401275.1 of Pandion haliaetus. Lineage (NCBI taxonomy): Eukaryota > Metazoa > Chordata > Aves > Accipitriformes > Pandionidae > Pandion > Pandion haliaetus. The sequence goes on along the minus strand of VYZV01027301.1, from coordinate 93,634 downwards.
GCCACTGCTCAGGAACTAACTGGGCGTCGGTCGGCAGGCAGTGAGCAATTGCATTGTGCACCACTTGTATATTCCAATCCTATTATTATTATTATTGTAATTTTATTATTGTTATTATAATAATTATTATTTTCTTCCATTCTGTTTTATTAAACTGTTCTTATCTCAACCCATGAGTTTTACTTTTTTTTCCCAATTCTCTCCCCCATCCTACTGGGCAGGGGGAAGTGAGTGAGAGGCTGCATGGTGTTTAGTTGCCAGCTGGGGTTAAACCATGACAGTAACCTCTACCTATCCCTGCGTGTGCTGTGATAACTGGGTCTTTAGAAGAATAGCAGAAATGCCAGATTAAATTTACCTTTTTGAATGCAAATCTCCTCTGGATTTACTGGTGGTGGAAAGCTGAAACACAGAGGAAAGTTAATGAGGAAGAGAAACACCCTTGCAGCATTTTTGTTTCTTAACTTTTCAATATTCTAGCTACCAAAGAGGATCTAGAGAAATAGTAGGATCATCAGTTGCTTATTCATCAAAAACTTACTCTGTGGGGAGGTGGGAAAAGGAGAAAACAGAAGAAATAATAGCAAAGATACCTTTAATTTCACTGATTCAAGGAATCCAAAATACCAAAAGGATCCTTGTTTCTTTTATAAATTACATCAGGCTTTTCTTTGAGCTATTTTGGAAGACCCAAGACTTCTCTGGGGTTAAAATAATGGTCTGCATTCAGAGAGTTGGATGCATCCCTATTCCAGTAACAAAATCACAGAGTAACTTTCATTTATGCTATGCAGCAGTTGCAAGGATGAGTAATTCTGCATCACTTCTCTAGTGCGCTCTCTTCAGTGACAACGAAGCATCTGTGAGGTGAAAAAGCACTAAATGATCACTTTTTCACCTTGACCCCTGCCACACCCATGGAACTGGCCCTTGCACTGAAGCGTTACCATCATATTGGCCTTAGTCTTCTCACTAGTACTAGGCAAGTGTTAGTTGCGTTTTGAGATGGGAAGAGCAAAAAACCACTTGCGTCAAAGGCTTGTTCAGAGGGGTTTTGGCTGCCCATGAACTTCAGATGGAGGAGACTGAAGGCATTTGCCCATGGGCTGGGAGAGTGCCAGCCACAGAGCAAGGCCTGGACACTGGGAGATAAAATGAGACGCAGCTCTGTAACCTGCTACAGGCTGATGGAGGAAACTGGACAGAAAGAGTCTTTAAAGCAGGCTCTTGAGATCTCCTGAAAGAGATATCAAATTTTTAGAAACAATTTTAAAATTTCTAAGTAGGATTTACTTTTTAAAGCTGTTACTGAGAACTAAATGGCTTTTCATTTTAGATTGTTTTTCTACTCAGAAAGCACATAATTTGTTACATTAAACTAATTCTGTGGCTGTTACATTATGCATGTTAGATAATGAACTTTCCATGTTTGTCTTTAGCTGAAATTTTGGAGTAGGAATCCACTACTGAACAGCTATCTTGTAAGGATCAAACATCACCTCTTCTGCTAGGGGCAAAAGACTTGACACCCAGCCAAAAAATGCTGAGGGATTTCAGAGAGAAAGTGGCATTTGCTGCAGTCCAGGGAGCTTCTCGGGACTTCACTGGGCAAGGACAGAAAGAAATGGCTGCCACAGTTTTAGGGGAAAGCAAATCACCAAGAAAAGGGAAGTGTTACAGTAAAGGAGACATTACTTCCCACGGAGAAGAAAAAAAAACCCCTCTCCCTAGACATGTGAGAGGCTTTAATGAGAAAACAAAAAAGTCAAAGATATGGAAAAATGGACGCAAAAGATTTGTTATGAGCTAGACCTAAACCATTTCCAGAAAAAATTGGCAGTCAAAGTAGCCAGCTGAAAAGATTGTGTCTGCCTCTCAGTAACCATGTGGCAACCAAAGGTGAAGTTAGAGCTGCACAAGCCATAGAAAAGCTCATTTGTTCCTGAGAAAATCTGTAACCTAAAATTAGCAGTAGACAGCACAATCCAGTGATGTGGCATGCATATGTGATCCATGATGTCCATAATGCAGTCACTCAAACATCTGATGGAAGGATTTTGAGTTGCTTTCACAAGAGCTTGACTGTTGCGGAGGAGGCAGCTGAAAGGAGAGCCAGCATAGCTATTGCCATAGGGAACTGCACAGGAGATGGGATGGAGAAGGTGCTGTGGGAAAGACCCAGACAGCATCTGGGCAAGAAACACATAAGCCCAAGCAGAAAAACAAGCATCTGCACTGAAACACAATCATAAGCATTTCAGCCTCTGCACTTGTTGATAATGAATAAGGGGAAGTTGCACGATACTTGTGCTGTTCAGAAATGACTCGAAGTTAGGCAGCTCCTTACAGGCTGTATCTGAGTGGCAGCCACGCAGCAAGGGGAAACGCAAGCCTCTGTAACACAGCCACTGGGTCCAATGCTCTCATGGCAGTCTCACAAGGGACAGTTCCCCACAGCTTTCTCCTTGTCAAACTTAAAAATAACACTGATTGATCAATATGAACATAATGCACATCTGCAGTTGCTTATAAGCAACCTGCTGACTCAAGCAGAAACATTCAGTTGCAGTGGCACATAGACCTCCACATCCACACGTGACTTTCATGAGGCAGCAACGAGAAGTGCTCAGTCTACCTCCCTGCCCTGGGGCCCAGCTCTCACAGGCATCTCTGCTTTGGCTTAGTCTCAGGGTCTCTTGAAAGAAACAACTGATATGGTGCCCTCACGGCTCTGGCGTTTTGAGGAGCTGCCACATGTTTTTCCACAGGAGACCCACAGTTGGTGGGAATGGAAGCTTCATGCAGCTGGAAGGCTACCTTGTACGTTATCCCTATCGTCTGCAACTACATCCTCCTGGTGTAGACACACACAACACTGCTCCTTGGAGAAATGACAATACCCAGGTGGTCAAATCATACCAAGCATCTGTTTTTTTGATCTTTATTCTTTCCGTATCTCTACATCTCCACTGAGCCTGACATCAGTGTCTAACCGTGCAGACATTGTGCTCTGCAGCCGTCAGTTGAACAAAATGTCAGCAGGTGATGATTCATGCTTCATTGGTGCTGCTCTATAATTTAACAGCAGTATATACAAATTAGGTCTGCCTCCACTGTCTTTTTTTAAGAGAGGCAATATTATTTTGCTGCTGTTTTCCAGCAACCTCCTTGGTAGTGGTTAAGGGAGAGCAGCAGCTACTGGCAAAAATCTTTACTTGAAATTAAGAAATGGCTCACGCTTGTGATAATTCATTTGTGGAAGTTACCATGCCAGATATAAAATGTATAAGGCATAGATTCAATATGAACAAATATCTAGCTATGAGATATTCTAGTAAAACATCTTGGGAAAGAGAACATCAGATTAGGAGAAATACCCAGTTTTCCCCTTCTAACTTAGATAAATGTATGACTCTTTTGTTCCATGCAGATGTACATCTACTTTGCTTCCCTTCCCACCGCCCCCATCACTAGTTTCAGCAATTTTTCTTAAAATTAGGCTATATTTCTGGCCTCATCAACAACTTCCAACTTTGGTTTTTTGTTAAGTCAGTACAAAAGAACTCTTATATAATTTACATTTTTCAATTTCTAAGTGACCTTCATTATACCACTTAAGAAAGGTAAGAGCACCTTCCCAGTACCTTTAAGCAAAACCCCATTTTGTACTGACACATCTTTTGAAACTAGTAAGGGGATCAGGGAACGTGCTATTGTGCCCACTATGTTTTAACAGTGTTACTTGGTTTTGCTGGGTCTCCTCCTAGTGCTGGCCAACTGCAACCCACATGGGAACCAAGCCCAGAATTTTACAGAAAAGTATTTAAATAGTTTCTCTTGGGACTTTGCTTCACCATATTCTTTTCAAATGCTTAATATGGCATNGGGGTGGGGGGGGTGGGTGTGGAAAAAGTCTTGTACCATTGCAGGGAGATAGGGAGAAAAAAGGAGGAAGAGAAAATGCCAAGCCAGGGATGGGTGATGTTTCAGAGTCAGTTTCAGTAAAAGCTGATCCCTCATAAATTACAAGATGAAGTTTTTTGCACCTGGTTAACTCGGAGATCAGCATTTACTGACACCAACTCCAGTTTTCACATCCACCTACTAAGACCTAAACCTCTTCTGCTTCAGCATGCTGGTAATCCACCTTACCAGCCCTGACAACAAGCTACAAATCTCCCATTCAGATCACAGTATTATAAGAGAGTAGAAACTATAGCCTGAGAAGCAACAGTGAGCAATTCAGTCTCGGAAATACTTTGACGACAAGCATAAACTTTTGTTAACTGCTTCAGCCACTCAAGTGCTTCATTTACAATTACTCACCATACCTGGTTTTAAATACCTTACTCAGGGTTGTTGGATCAGGTAGCTAAGGAAGGCGCTTAATCCCTCCACCACATGTGGTGTATATTTTAAGTCTCCATGTTTCTCATTATTTACATAACAGTTCATGTAAATCTGGAAAATATTAATAAGTCTAGCCTTTTAGCACTACTCTCCAGATACAGAAGACAGCGGTTTTAAATCCAAAAAAATCATAAAGCTAAAACAAACTTGTTCCTAAGGACTAAGAAAACCCCCAATGTCTTTGGAAATGCTGCTCCGTCTCTCTTTCAGCTTGTTACCAAAGAAGAGCAGATTTTGAATGATTAGCCCCAATGAGTGAATTGCCTGCTGGGGTTTATAACACTAAAACACGTTTCATTTATAAATGAAATGTTTTTTCAGCTTGCTGTCTCAAAGCAATCCCCATGCTCTGCTGTCTTATGAAATATCAAGCTTTAACATGTTGCTGATGTTTTATACATACTGACAGTCTTGTTTACTAAATACAAGTATCGTCAATTGTGTTATCCCTAACCACATTATAATCTCTATTTACACCAATCTAATTGGTACTGCTGCTAAGCATTATCAGTAACAGCAACTAAAGCACAGAAAAAACAGCAAATGTTTCCTCAGCTGAAGGTCACACTCTCTGTTGACCTGCTCCACCCTTTATGTCACTGAATTTAGGGCAGCATGAATGGAGAAGTGCAAGACAAGACTGAATTTGCAGCCGATTTTGTACTGTGCCACTTCTCAAAGTCCTGCCCTGCCTCAATCACAGGCAGCTTCATGCACAAAGGATTTACATGCAACTCCATTGCAAGCAAAGGTCTACTCCGGTTTGACCCAAAGCCCCTTGCAGTCAGAGAAGGTCCACCCCGACAATCTGTACCAAGCCCTTACTGTCCGTAGCACATTTATAATTATTAACCAGCAGCAGTATCAGCTAAAGCTGTTTGAGTAGAAAACCCCTAGAATTTCATAGGTAATAAGGGCCCTTTTTATAGAAAAATCAGAGAAATAAGGTTCCCCACTGTACTTTGTAGGATGTTTAAAAGAAACTACAGAAACAGTACCATTCTTTATTATTTGTTAAGTGGTTTTGAAAGAGTAGTTTCTAGGGGGGCCCATTTCATTTCTAAACAGTCCCACTGGGTTTCATCTCTTCTGAATTCCATAGGGAAAGAAGAGATAGAAATTGCATTAAAAAAAATAAGATAAATCTGACAACAAGAGGGGAAAACATCTTGCAAGCACTGTACCCTCCCCCGGAAAAAAAAAAAAAAGAAAAAAGGATGATTTAAACAAAAATTAAGGACAACTCACATTTGAATATTATATCTTTGGGCGCAGAGCCAAATGCAGATGCATCTAGCCATGTTTTGGACCGAGGCCAAATTCTCTCAGTNGGGGGGGGGGGGTTGATATAATATGGTCGTTTGGTAACCAATGTTTGGGGGCTTGTTAAGGTGCAAGTGAGGGTGTTTATGTGAAAGGAGAGCATAAAATTAACACTGTGTTCTTCAAACCAAAGGATGATCTGTGTCATGTAGCACTGTATTTTGTGATTATTTCCGATAGCAGCAGGGCAGCTCAGTGCAATGATTTACAAGTGAAGACATTGTGTCAATCCGCTGGGTTTCACTTCACGACCATCTTGAGAAAAATCAAATCTGGACACAACATGCAGTGACAAACCCAAACATACCGCAGCAATTGTGTTTCTATCTACAGGCAAACAAACATCTACAACAATGTTTTTATTCTTCTCTCGCAGCACTGCTAAAACAAGTCAAACCTTTAGCAAATCCCAATGTCTGGAAATATTAACACACTGATATTGGGGTTTTGCTCCAAACTGCAATGCATTCACCAGGCCCCCCTGACCCGACAGACGGGAAGGGAACCAGACAGCTCTGGATTGGGACAGAGCAGAAAAGGCGATTACTGGCAACGTGAGGGACAGGCGCCCTCCCTCTCCCCTCCAGCCACACTTATGTATTTCACGGTGTGGAGGATCGCTGAGTGGGGAAGCGACAGCTGCAGAGGCAGCACCAGCCACCACAGACCCATGGGATATTAGCAGGTACGTTAAGGCTGATCCTGTCGGCATTAATTTCCTGGCTGTCCTCTCTGCAATGTGAAACTCTCCCTGGAAGGGTTTTGGGGCAGCAGAGGGGAAGCTGTATGTTCTGGCTGGTACCCAAAGTGACTGGGACCAATTGAGGTGACAAAGGGCCTCTGTGCCACCATCCCAGACCTCCATCGCTGTGACAGTTTGGGCTGACTTCTCCTCCAAGGGTGGAAAAGAAACCCTCCCTCTCAATGCCTACTGGGAAACTAGTGAGAAGCTCAGTTAAGTGAGTAATAGTAATGATTAATAATCCTGGGGATTTGTAGCTGCAGGAAGTTAAAATAGCTGGCTGGAGGGAGAACAAAGAACCTTTGATGTTTGAGATATTTACAATGGCCAAACCCCCCCCCTCTACGAGAGGAAACAGAGTCCCAACTTCCATGGTTGCTCTTGGGCCAATTGGAGAAGCAACACTACAGCCAGAGGGCAAGGATGGGCACTGAAGCACGAGTGGAAAGACCACTCCATCACCCAGGGCTGGCTCCGACTCCAAATTACCCTCCTGAAGAGGAGGGGAAGGGCAAGGCCAGCCCATCCATCACTGCCATCACTGGCCCCAGTGGCTCAGTAATGCCTGCAACACATCCCCACTCACAGGCAGAGACAGCAACAGGTCTTGGAGGACCATTTTGAGTGCTCTCCAGGCTGTTCTCGGACACACTTCTCTAAGCCTAAATTCAGCTTGAGTGCAGGCGGCTGCCTCACAGTTGAAGTCAATGAAGTTGCACCCACCTACACCGGATCTGAATTGACTCTATGAATAGATATGTACAGGGTAGGATATTCAAATTCTGTGGTTGCCAAAACTAGACATCTGTGTCAAAGCATTTGACAAGTGCACTGATATATGTCAGCAAATTGCCTGAGGTACTTGCTAAAAAACTACAGTAACTTTCTCATCCTGAAATACTTCATCTGCACAATGATTAGAAAATGGCTACAAAGGCAAAATGCTAATAACTCCTGCCTAAGAATTTAACTGTATGCTCATATTCAAGAAACAAGACTGCAACTTAAATATTGTTATGTTCAAAAGGGAAAAAAAAAAAAAAAGGAATAAAACAAGGTTCAAATACAGGACCTTCAAAAGCAGCTCCACATGCCAAGGATCTCACTGGGTTCTGATGGTAAAGATATACTTCTGTGACTTACCAACTCAGCCTGTAATCACTGCAGGAAACTCAAGACAATCACGATCATCAATTCCAGGGAGCAACCTCTAGTGCAAAGTAACATTGATGGGTCAAGAGCCCTGTCCTGTTCTCTGGCTTAATAACAGAGCTGTGCACCAGATTGGTGCTTGAGGAATCCATATGCTGACATTCTGCCTTGCTTGCCTCAGCCCGGGCTGCGCTGCTCGTCACTGGCATATCTGGACACCACATTCGAGCAAGAAAAAAAGCCAAATTGAAAAAGAAAAAAAATCCCATTCTGTCTCCTTTTATTATCATGGGAGCTCAGAGCTTCTAAGGCATGGAAATGGACAGGAGCAAATTTTGTGGAAAGGAATACCCGAGACAGAAGGACATCACCTTTGTTTTTCAGGCAAGGAGGGGTGTAGTTTGGATTCCAGCAAGACAAGATATATATGTTCTGTTTTGAAATGAAGATGGCTTTATTCATAAGTATATATCAATAAGTGCAAGCTGTTAGAGAATACCAAAACAGCCCATCCAGGTCTTTGATCATTAGGATTTGTTTTATAAATATATATTTTTATTTTTCCTCTGGCAAAAAAAAAAAAAAAAAACATAACTTGGAATTGCTGCAAAACCACAATTCTGGGCTTTTCTTATGCATTCACTGATTCAACATTCAAGAAAAAAAAAAAACAAACCAAAAAAAAACAAAAACCAGCAGATATTTTGAACCCAGCCTGAATAATTAAACAAATTATGTAAAAATAAAAATAAAAAGATAGTCACAGGGAATAATTAAGAACAGGAGCATATTTTATAAAAACAACTGAGATAAGATAGTTCTCTAAAACCAAGCACAAACAAAAGACAGTTTTCCCAAGAATATGAACCCAGCTGGAAAAATTTAGTTAGAAAGTCTTTAACAGCCCTGAGGAGCAGAGCAAATTACTCTGGTGCACTGCAGTTGTGACATGGCTGTATTCATTCTGAATAACAGGTAGTATCTCTTCACAGCACTGACAGTATTTGACATCAGATTATTTAGAGCTGCATTGCACAGGATAGCTGTATTTCAGAATTTACTGTAGCTTAAGCTATGCTACTCTGATAGCTGCAAGATTTAGTTCAGTAATTTTCTGCAATTGGCAAATAGGCAGAAACAGTATAATTTAACATTTATGAATTGCCAATCTCCTCATATAAATACTGTAAGGAATGCTGCAATTATCAGATTATCTAAAGAAAGTAAATTGCAATTTGAGATGCTGCTTATTTGTTAAAGTGATTTATAAATGAACATAAGCACATTGACTTAAAGAGTCTAATCCAGTGACTCAACAAAAAAGTTACTCTGCCTAGCACAGGTGTTCTTGTAATTGTGATACATTAGGAAAATTCATTGTGTTTAATGGACCTCAAACTAACCCTTCTTCTTGAGTTCCTTGATGGAGAAGTGCCTAGGAGCCCTCTCTGGAGTCCGAGGTAAAATGCAATCATCAGCCACATACATCTGTATGTCAGCTATAACCTGTTTGGCTGGCTGAAGTTTGGAGTTTCATTGAAGTTTAGCACAACGTGAATTCAACACCCAGGTATTCAAACAGCATGTAGACAGGGCACTTCATGATATGGCTTAGTGGGCATGGTTCGTGGTTGGACTCAATGATCTTAAAAGTCTTTTCCAACCTAAATGATTCTATGATTCTATTTGTGATTTGGCCCATTAAAACTACTCTTATCAAATAGGTTATACTCACTACAAGGTAAAGAAAGCCTTTAATTACCTTCCTTTCTCTTGCCTACAGCAAGAGCACCTCCTCTTCCCCTATCCCATTACCAGGGCTGCTCAGAAGCACTTGAGCAGGCAGCAAATTTAGGACACGAGCAGAGGTACAAGCAGAGTTAGCCCTCGTTAACTCACAGGAAGGGAAGTTTCTGCATATGAAAGGAATTGTGTGAGGAGAAACCACTTGTTCCCTGAAATTTGACATTCATTGCTTAAATGTCGGATCAAGTTCACAATTTGGAAAGAATCATCAAGCGGGAAAGCTTGAAACTTCTTTGAGCCACAGACACACAGAAATGCATGCACTAAAGACATACATATAAATGCCAAATGTATACAGTAAGATAGAATGTATTTAATGTAATAAAGAATGTATATAAACATACATAAATTATTACATTTCCTCTGCTAGCAGAAATACCTTATCTACAAGGACAAGCTAAGAATTTCAGTGGAATGCACTTACACATTGTCATCTATCGTTTAGTTACGCAAAAGCTTTTCTTTGAGAACTATAGGTGGGGATCTATACATCTCATTTTGACATGATCCCAGAAACAGAGCAGCAAGAATTTGACAATTTAGCAAAAAGTACTTCTATTTAATCTCTTGCATTGCGTTCATCACTAAAGTATCAGAGCACTTTCCAGCAGAGCAGTAAGCAACATGGCCAATGTGTCACACGTTTGTTCTTTCTTCCTCTTCCCAAGGGAACAATTGCATGTGGTGTTTTCCTTTTGCTTTTTCTTGCACGCACAGACTGCTGGGGAAAATTTATGCTGGGGAAGCTAGGGTGAAAGACTCGTGTTAGTGTCAAAGATGATAAACTCTGCGATGGTACTTTATCTTTGTGCAAAAGCACTACAAACCCATGCAGAGATTAACTTTGTCCTTTGAGTAAAATAATCTTTTAGCCTTACACACAAAGTTGTTCTCTCTTGTTGACCTACCCTAAATACTTACTGCAGAGAGCACCTGATGAGGGCTGAGTCATCAGCATTGTAAAAATACAAAGTATTGGTGAAAACGTGGTCACTGCCATCCACTAGAATTCTTAAAATTCTAAGCTGGACTTTTTGCCATTAGCAGACACACTACTTTATGTGATGAAACGTTGAAACCACTTACCAAGAAGAGCCTGTCAACATTTTTCCAACAAAACTCTTCCAACAGAAAAAACTGGCGTACTGACTAAAATTAAATTTTTACAAAAAGTATCTACTTTCTAAGGAAATTTTGCCTGCTAGTTGAAAAAATAAAAACATGAAAACTTTTTGAAGCCCATTCTCTAAAAAGTTCTAGTCACAGGCATAAACTTAGCTTCTTTTCACACATCTTGACAATGTTTAGATCTGTTGACAGTGTTGTTATCAAGAAATGCCGAGGGGACACGGACAGAAATCTGTTTCATGTAGCTCATTTAAGTTAATACCTTCTCCTACCGTTTGCTATCCCAGCACAGCCAGTATGTCCAGAAATAGATGGAAACAACCGTGTGCAAAGGGTGGCTGGTGATAAATCCATCAAAATTAAAATTCAAGGTTCAAAAACCTTGACAACAAGAGAGATCCAGATTTGAATCTGACAGCAAAATGAAAAGAGCAAAATTTTCATTATAAGCACTTCCATGGCGATCTGGGGGATTTAATCCTAGAAAGCTGCATCACAACTGGGTGCAGGTTGCCACTGCTCTCCTAGAGGATAGAGAAGCTTGCTGTCACCTTTGGGGACTCATTCCCTTTAGGCTCATGACACCCTGCTCCTGCAGCTTGATGCCAGGAAGAGTGTTAGGAGAATACGGGCTTCTAGAGGACTGGATGTAGCACCAGTGCTGAAGCCTTGAAATCAATTTTGGCCTTCTCTATTCAGGGTCTAAACAATCTCTAAATTTCTTCATTAAGATCTCAGATTCAGAGTAAGTCCATCTCTAATTTAATCAGCAACTACCTGCCAAATTTATTCTAACATAATAGTGCTCCAAATAGCTCATTTTTTTTGTTAAATTTGCCTGTTAACTAGTATCATAATAGTCTATTTTAAATTGCTTATAAAAATATAAAAACAGCAACAAAAAACCACTTGAGAAGCTCACCACCAACAAAAAAAACTTTACCTTGTTCTAAGTCTTCCATGCTAGATGACCCTTCTGAGATTCACTCTTCTGGAAATTTTAGGCAAACACTCCCTATAACTCCGAAGCCCAGGTGCCTGGAGAGGAGACAGGCACACCACAGGATCAAGGGTGCTGGCCACAAAACAAAACCAGATGAGGTCAGGCCCCAGAGTCTTATCCCTTTCTTTTCAACCTCTTATCAGCTCTCCTCCCAGCTCTTGCTCTATCAGGTGTGTCAATAATTTAATCAGGTTTCCCAGCTTTGGAGCTAATTGAGTTCTCAGGCTCTCCTTAACTTTTTCACCACCACCATGCTGTTACCTCTGCACAAATGAGGTTTAGTCTTATAGGAGCTCCCAGGGGCTCTAAACACAGAGCTATTAATACAGTCTCCTTTCTGGAGTTGTAAATGATTTCTTTAGAAATAAAAAGGTAACAACTGAGTGCCCCTGAATACAAGGGGTCAAGAATTGAGAATAGATTTGCTCTTCACTAAGTCACCTGGCATGGAGAGTGCTTAGCATCCACACAATGTCACTGTTGTTCAAGTATGTTCCAGTGTTGTGTCTTGCTGGTGGTTTCCTGAATGTGAGATCACATTGTGTATGTGCACTGTGCTCAGTCAAAAGTGACAGAAACATGTTTAAGTAAGCACTGGCCAACTCTTACAGGTGACAAGCAGAGATGTTAAAAGTCATTGCTGAAAAATGAAGTTATGTGAAACCTTTCCAAGAAAACTCTACAAGCATTCATGAGTCATGCAGCTTCTCAAACATATCTTCGGCCAACACTGTCCTAAAGCAGTGGGTCACCACAGAAGACAATGCGAGGCCGTGTGCAGTGAAAGGCAATTGAGGTCTTCACCTGTCACCTGTATATGTTTGTTGGTTGATTTTATTCTGCCTTACATTTTGCTAATAGGGAGATTCTGCAGGGAGAAAACTTCTGTCCTTATGGGACAAAGGTGTACCCCCACTGTTTTTGGAAGGCACCCTGTGGGGAGAACCTGGAGCTGAGATTGACGTACCCAAAATGAGTTTTTTCAGTGTGGGTTGCATTATTCCATGTTTCGAAGGAGAATGGGACGCACCCTTTCCTGACAAAAGCATTGTGTGTTTTAGCTGTGAGCAGCACCAGTTCTTCAAAAACTTCCTTCTCAGCCAGGGAGGAGCAGACTTACATATTTGATATTTTCAGTAGAATCTCTTTAAGCAAACCCGGAAACTGCACGTGAGTAAATGTATTAAGCCCCAGGAATGCAGATAGGGAAGTGAAGACATCAGTTCTGTGATTTTTTGTATCTGCATTCCTGTCAGCATGAATGCTGAAATCTCTGGAGGTAAAAGTCTGGAGAATTTCACCATCATTGCCAACAAGGTATCAGTAAACTCCATTATGAACCCTCTGGGGGTACAGCAAATGAACAAAAATGTATGTTAGCTTTGGCTCTGTTTTCTATTGTTAGATGAATGAATTAAATCAAACGTGTCTGATCTGAAGGACCGCTTGGGTTTTAAAGTTTGAAGGGATGATAAATGAAGTGTAGCATTCCTTTCTCTCTTCTCTGAGTTTATGATGAGCTCAGTGGCCTGCCGAGAGAAGGGAGGCAAAGGGAGAGACAAGGAATGGACTAACACTGGGTTTGCAGTGTCTTCTGCCAGGGTGTTTGTGATAAAAACCGTATCATATGCGTCATCTCTGAGAAGTCTACATATTGTTTGGCGGCAGGTAATCTTGCATTCATACTAATGTCTTTAGTGGGAATAAGTAATGTAATGTTCTTCAATCAACTAAATTAAGTAATTTCCAAGCCTCAATGTCCACACTTATAAATATGTATACATGTAAGGCTGGTCTGACTCAGGCACCTTAGCTATGTTCTTTCACTGAATATCCCTATGAAAGAGCCCCTCTCTCTGCTCAATCATGGACAGAGCCTACGGAGACCATCTTCCTGTTTCAGTAGGTTTAAGGTCCCCAACTGCAATTTCTCATGCATTTTCTTCTACCACCTGCTTTTCTTGAATGCAGTTGGGTTTATCAATAGCATGTTTGGAAAGACAAACTCCTGCAACAACTTCTGATGAGGAGCCTGCCCCATATGCCAGTACCCAAGGACAGCTGCTAGGCTCCCCAGTTCTCCAGGGAGATGAGTTACAGCGGTAGCTGAAGGCAGCAAGGTCTAGAGAGTCTGAAACTGGTTGGGAATGCAGGAGGCCTGGATTTTATTACATATCTGTCACTGAGTGTTGTGTGACCGACCTTAGGCAAATCTTTTTTACCTCTCATTAGCTCCTTTTCTCTCCTACTCATTTTCTATCTTATCTTTTCATGGTATAAACTCTTTGAGATAGGAGCTGCCACTTTTTACATACAGAAAACCAGGAAACCTAAGCTGGCCATTACACAATAAAATCACAAATACAGCACTTTGGTTCTTTGGTATGTACGTGTATTTTTTAAACACTTCACAAACAATTAGTTAAATCTACTTTTACAGAGTAGTAATAAACTGACACAGGACACTCAAGTGACTAGCCTTAAGTTCTGAGAATCGGTGGCAAACTATGGACTCCAGCCTGGAAATCCTGGCTGCTAACCACTTGATACAGTCCTTGTTCTCTTTGTATGGAGTCTGCTAAGTTGGAATTACTCTATCTTTTCCAGTGACATACATCCAAAGCGCTTGATAAAAAATCCTCTAAACTTATATAACAAATGCACAAATGTATTTTAGCTCAGAAGTATTACGGATCCAGAGTTGTCTTTACATGTCACAATCACATTTTCTTACCCATGCTTTTACCATGTGTTGTAAGCATATGGCATGTTGGCAACGCATGACAAGAATGCACAAAGTATGGTGTCAAAAAAAAATCTCCTACCAAGAAGTTTAAGCTGCCTACTACTCTATTTGCTCTTGAGTAAGTCAGGCACCTTCTAAAGTACCCATTTGCTTGTAACCTGAAGGCTCTCTCTACTATTGCCAGAGGCTTTTATTTTCATACTAAATAGAAACATGCAGCTCTGGAAGGGTTTGGTATTCTGGTCTCTTGCTGACAATAAATACTAAATCATCAGTTGGTTTACACCAGTGGAGAGTATAAGCCATCTAATCTACCAGGCTCCCACCTCTTTTCCTCATGGGCACAGGAATCCTGGTTTTGACTACCTGTGTACAACACCAAATCTCTGCTTCTACCATTCGTTCACTGGCGAGCACCTTCTATTTTCATTAGTCAGTGGATGAAACAGACAATTAAGGTGCTACTTAGCCTATACTACTAAATTAAATAGGGCAAAGGAAACCTCCCTACCACGGAAAGCTGAATTCTCAGCACAGTCTGCAGCCCAGTTTGGGCCCAGGTCAACCAGCACCTCCTCAAACCACTCCTCAGCATGGTTCAAGTATTAATAATGTGGATGTAGGTTTCACTGCGCCAGATGGCCTTGGGGCCAGGGAGTAGTCATGTCAGTACTAGAGACATAGCCAATATGAAAAAGCTGGTGGCATCTGATCTGAAACTTTAAGATTTTAATCAAATACCCTTAACAGAGAATGAGGCTCCATACCTCTTGGTTAGTCAGTGAAAGAAACAGGTATGCAAAAAATCCAGTCACTGCTTTAAAGAAGGCCAGGGCTATTCCCTCTATGAAAGATTACAATAAATTCTAAGGCTAATTCCCTCCTCTTCTCAAGCTCCTCCCCACACCATCCCAAATTATACCCTCAACCCCTACTCCAAATCTTGCTCCTTCCTGTAGCAAAAAGCCCAACTCCTCAAGCTGACCCTTAAATGTTCCTGCTAGGTGAGCTGATCCTGTGGCCAAATTTTTGACAGCAGTAGGGAAGCAATTGCAGTAAGAAGCAGCAGTAAGAAGCAGCCAACAGTCAAGATGGTGCCACCTCACACTCACACTTTGCAGCCAAATCCTGGGTAAATACTATTTAAAGCAGTTGAGAAATGGGCCCTGAACTGCAGAACCTGAAGGAAGGCTGCAGCCATCACATTTAACAATTGCTTTCTAATGACATCAAAGCAGCTGTTTCTTATGTATTAAATCTTCCTGATAATCACGCAGGACACTAGAAACAATATTGAAGAAGACCAAGGAATGTTAAGCTCATTTAGTAGATCAAGTGAGTGATTTTGATACTGAATACCCAAATTCACTCTCAAGTAAGGGGATGGTAAAAAGAGTAAACTTCTTTCAGCTATCAAAATAGTTAACACCATGCCAGCAGGTATTAAGCAGAGTATGTCCAGCTAAAAACACTGAAAGACAGTGTGAAAAGAAGCAAGTTAAACTATGAATTACAGTGTGCTTTCAAAGACTCTGCTATAGCTCATTGTAAGCAGTGTATCCTAGCAGCTCAGAAAGAGACAAGGAATCACAATTCATGGCACAAACCATTCACAGCTGCATACCAGAGAAGTTGTTGTCAGGACCATTTTAGTAGAAGTCAGATAAAGAACAAGACCTATAGCAAAGCTGCCTAGCATTGCCAAATCTATATCTTCATTGTAAAATGGGCAATACTAAAAATACCTGTAACAATAGTGATGTTGAATACCCATAGCCCTGCTCATCTTCAAGATGTGTTATAGTAACTCTACTGCATCTCACAAATATAAGGACAAGTGATACAGTTGTGATCAGTACAACATCTGATCCATTTATGAAAACAGACCTGTATTCTCCATTTGACAGCACCTCAGGCTAAATCCAAATGGCCAGTCACACATTTACGGCACCCAAATTTTCCTCACTATTATAAACTACACATTAGTTGTTAAGTAACTCCTCGTTAATAGAAAGCCTAATTCAGATAATCAAGTGCATACAAAATAAAGCATCAACTGACACCATGCAGAGGATGCAAAGTCACTCCCTTTTCTTCTCTCACACAAAGTTAGCAGACATGATCTCTACTAGTCTCTCTTGCTTCCTAATAAAATTATGCTACGTACTTTAGAAAACTCAAACATTATTGTACAAAACATGATGTACTGGACAAAGGAAACTCTTAAAAAGTTAATTTCATTAAGTGAATAGGAAGATGAAGCCTTTACTAGTGATGAAGTGAAATTTTTAATTAGATAGAAAATGTAAGGAAAACCCTTTAGTAGACATAGGCCAGCAAAGGCATTAACATAGAAAGAGATTAGGGGCAAAACTCTTCTTTCAGTTCCATGGGAGTCTGTACTCCAATACTATTCTCTCCCTTGTTGCCCCAAACTCTCCTGTTGACATCAGTGTGGGGAGAGGGAGCAAAGCACCAGACACGCAAGGTCTCTGCTCCGCTTGAGGCATCTCTCGGCGGCTCTTCTTCTTCTTGTCCTTTCTCCTTGCCCTCAACTACCTCTTATACCTCCCCTGCTTAAGAGAGGGTGGGCAGTAATGCTGCATAACTTGGGGTCATAGTCGACTGCACTTTGTGATCTCAGCCCTGGTAGGTGTTGGTGGGTTTTATCCCATAGGGTGTAAAATGAGCAGACCTTTATTTTCTTGTGCCAGTAAAGGAGAAGGAAAGCTGGAGTCATTGGTTTGTAGTGTGTTGCTGGGACGAGGAGCGGAGAAATCCTGAACTCCAGCCCAGTCCCTGGGCTCGCTCCCGCTCTCATGTTGGGCAAGTCTGCCAGCCTCAGCTTTGGAGCTGGGAATTTTGTTTCTCTGAATAGAAAATACATCAAAACCACAGCTTGGGAACCATTGAAAAAACCCAAAAAACCCTATTCACAGTCACATTGCAGCCTGTGAACAGTCTCAGCTGACAAAAGGTCTTTTTTTTTCCTGAGAAGTTGAAATGCTTGCTTTAAAATTTCAGTGCAAAATATTTTGATTGTTCTTTTAACTGAGATTTCAATTTCAAAGTAATCTAACTTTTTTTAATATATATATTTTGAGAAGTGTTACAGTGTCCCAAAATAAAAATGGTAAATTTTGTATCAAAAGAAGCATTTGGCCAATGTTTTTATTTCAGTTTAGTCATTGAAACTTCAAATTAATGGAAGAAGGTAAAATTGCAAATAAATAAAATATTTAAAAGTGTTTCACTTATCCTTAAACTACATGCTACAAATCCATGTGATTGATTTAGCAAAATGAGAATTCAAGTTAGAGCACTCAAAAGAAAAACCTCCACCTTGCCCCAAAATGACACTTTGGGTATCTTCTTGTTGTAATTCAGATTAGATTATTTCTTCAAGGGAAAAAAAATTGAATTTTTTTCCCTTCGTGATCACAGGACTGAGATGGGGTTGTTTCAATGCCTTAACAATCCCGAGCAGTACGTATATCTCAGCGCCTCTGCCCTTTAAGGTTTCCCACTCTGATCCTCCCTCCGTTCTCTCTAGGGCTACTGCCTCCATTTGCAGGAATGCAAAAGCAGCAGTGTTGGGAGAGCCTTCAAAACCGCCCATCTCCATGTAGCAATGTAATCGTAAAGGGCAGTGACAAATGGACCAAGCAACTTTCTCTTGACGTGCAGTTTCCTTGAAGCCTCTGAAATCAGCAGAACTGTTGCAAGCAAATTAACATTGGTGGAAATATGGCTCTTGGCAGAATTAGTTGTATTATATAGGCTCTACTGGTGACCAAGGCACATCTATAGCCTATAATAATAATCACAATTAGAAACAATAAATGTTAGTAACTTTGCTTAATTACAGCCTACTTTCTTCAAATACAGCCTAACCACAAGATCTGAATTAGCTCTATATGAAAAGATTTAAATGACTGTTATTGTGCTGTTAGGACCATTTGAGACAAAGGAAAGACTGACACAGGTGCTAAATTTTGTAAATGACCCGGCTTTAAATTAATTTTAACTGGCAAACTAATGAACGGCTTTGTATGAAAATACTTATCAAGGAAGAACTCCAAGTTTGGTGAGGACATGTTGCACTGTTCAGAGGTAAAAAAAGAGATTAATCTCTTTTCTGTAAGCCAAACAATACCAAGTTGTAACTTTTGGCCAGCATCTCCCTAGTGTTAAGTGTTACCTATTTTATGGACCTGAATGAACCATAAATATCATAGCAAATTAAGACATCTTAATTTTAAATGTTTTCTAACTCGTTCTTATTATACTTTGATGGAGGAATTCACCTCCATCAACCGAGTCAGTGCAGCTTACATTCTTGAAAGAGGTCTTACCTTGATAACTTCATTGCTTTTATATAGATATACTTTAGGTATTTAAGCATAACTCCAGAATAGCTCCAACAGCAGAGGTGCAGAGATGTCCTCTTCTCCTGCCAAAACACTCTACAACCAGTTGGTTAGAGTGCTTGCTTGGGTAATGATGGGTTTGAATCCCATCAGACTAAGAAGGGAATTATATTTGGTTGCCCCAGGCTGAGGACTCCGGTTTGCTGCATAAAACCCAGCAGCAGCAATTTTTTGGAAGGAAGTGGCCACAACAGCATTTCCTGAAAGGTCCAATCCCGTTGATATTCATGAGGCACACTCATAACATACCTTCTGGTTGAAGCTACTGAAGAGACTGAAATAGTGGAATATGGAGGTTTCCGGATCCTCATTGTACTTAAATAAGCTGGAAATCAGTATGGCCTTGCTCGGAGGTGTGGTGCAGGGTGCGAGCACACACTTCTAGGTGCGTGGGCATCTCGGCAGTGACGGGGAGGCACACAGAGGCTAATAAGCAGTTTTAGGAGTTCTACATCGCAACTCTGGACTGCCATCTTTACCTTCCATATCCATCCTGCTTTAGGCCCCCCATTTTTTTACCAGTGAACCTTTTAACCAGCAGTCAGGGAACGTATTTTTACTGTGATTGTAGGTTCTGAGGAAAATAGCTGGTACAGTGTTGTTATGCAGCCTGAAACACATTTACCGCCATGAGACTTACATTGTCATTTGGTACGAAACATTCAGACACCACTACTTACGAGTCACCGCTGTTGTAACACAGTTTGCGTTTGCACCTAATATTAGTTGTAAGTATTGTAAGGACTCTATACTGCATGGTTGAAGTGTTGATTTAAAACAAGGCAATACAAAGGCTGGTAAATGGCCTAGTTGCATTTAAAAATGCCCATCCACATCTAAAAAGAAAATCATGCTAAAATAATCACACTATTCTAAAATCAAGCAATCAGATTCTATTTGCAAATGATTGTAAAACTGGGGTAAAAAGTCTAAATGGAGCTGAAACGCAACACTATTAACCAACTATGTTCTAGAGGCTTCCCTTCATTTACTTTTTTTTAATCTAAGGGGGAAAAAAATAAGGTACTGCTGTTGGTACATCATTTCTGCTTAACGCACAAGATCAGTAATTAAATATATTTCTGCTGGTCTTGTGGCCATATGCCTGCAATATGTAAAAATATATTTGCTGGTTTGGTTGTTTTTTTTTTTTTTAATTCCTTTTGTTCCCAGTACTGACTGCCTGTCAGAGTGAACCCTCCAGATTCCTGTGTGCTGGTATCCATGGGCTCTTTCTTGCCAAGCTGCCAGTCTGGAGCGTCACACCTTACTGCCTTTAAAGATTGCCCTGCAGAGATAGAGGAAAATGGCAATTTTTACATGATGCAGTCTGGCGGCCCAGGAGATTTGAAGTCAGAACTGGTGCCAAGATTTACCCAGGAGAGCAAGCAGAGGCAAAACAGAGAACCTGGGCCAAAGAAAACAAAAAAAAAAAGGAAAAAAATAAAGCAAAGGAAGAGGGGAGTGAAAGGGAGGAAAGCGTGGCAGAGTGGGAGCAGGTTTTCTGATAAAGGGTGGAACACAGGGCTAAGCAATGGACACTACATGTTGTTTGCATGTGTTTATTAAGAGGGTCAGGGTCCTAAAGAAAGTCAAAGGGAAGAGGTCGGCTTTTTTGCATGCCCCAAATTGTAGTAGATTGCAGAATGTAAATGAGACAATTATTACACCAATGCTCATCAAGCTGTGCTGGAAAGACTTCAATAGCCTGATGAATATGCATGCAAATTTGTTAATTAAGTTAATTATTCTGCTGAAAATTCATTTGTCTTCCAAGGACATTTTCCCAATGATTTTAACATGCTTGTGCCATTAGTCATGCTCCATGCTATTTAACATTACTTTTTGTCCACTTTTTCTTTTTTCCTTCCTTCCTCCTTGCTTTTCTGTTCTATTCAGGTTTTTTATTAAAGCTTTAAAACCAGATGATTGGTTCTCTTAATTGACCCCTGCAACGCTGGAGAACGCTAGCAGCCAGCTCCGTAGGAATCCCCTAAAAGCTGATTTCATTCAAATACTTGCTTCATATATAAAAAGTCCCTAAAATGTCACCTAGGAAAGAGGGGGTGCCTGGGGACCGGGGGAGGGGGCGGTGGGGGGAGGAGAACCTATCTGGCATCATCAGAGCTGGAGTGTGAATGAGTCCACGCAGGGATGGGGAGGGATAAATCTGTCCCTGCTGCAGGCTATTTCCTCAGTCGCAGCCTTGGTTTGGCACAGGGAGTTACCTTGCTCTGAAAGGTGCGATCTCTTCACACCTCCCTTCCCTCTGCCTGTACAGCTATACACAGAAACATATGCGTTCAAAGAGGAATAAGAACTGAGATACTTTTCTGTCACCATGAGGGCCAAAAACCGTTACCATGGCAACAAAAGGGAATCGTGAGTTTAAAAATCATGTCTAAATGGCAAAATGAGATACTTTAAAGAAACAGAAGGGTTTGGGTTTTTTCTTCTGTGAAAGAGAAGCGTGGTATTGTTACAACTTTGCAAGATTACACTCGCAAAAAACGGGACCTTTCTCTAGCCATTCTCAAATCCCCATCATTTGAAAATGTGGCAGAGTGCACAATGACTATTTTACATTTCTAATATGTATTAGGCTTTTTCTATAACTCCACAGCGTTTAGCTGCTGGTTCCTCTTAAGTTCACTTATTCTGATTCTATTACTCATTTATTCTATTCTGTTGCACATGAAAAATAAATTATTTGTTTTTTCAGCAAACAGGAAAAGTCCAAATATGACCACGGGATGTTTTCTGCCTTCCTACAGCAACAAGGATGCCAGGAAAAGAATAACAGAAAAGGGATTATAAGGAAGGGAAAACTGCAGATAATGGAGTTTAAGAAAATTAATTGGCAAGATTTCTCTTTTGTGCAGTCCTTATACATTACACAGTCTGAATGGCACTGTAGTGTCACATAGATCGTAAACCAATTAGGATGATATTTTAAACCCTGTAATTTCTGTAATTCCATCTGCTTTAGATGGTTTAATTAGTGAAAGTTACAAAAGCCAAATATATTTGAATATTTTGAAATCAAGCCCAAAGGCAAGAAATAAGAGTTGCCGAAAACACTTGATGTGCAAGTGGGCATATTGCATGACTATATGAAAAAGGGGAGGGGAAGGCTTTTCTCTTCAATTTTTTTTTTTTTTTTTAATGGAAGATGGGTTAAACAATATTAGTGGTGAAAGCCCAATCGTACAGAAGACAGTAACAAAATTGCCTTGGACTCCAAAAGGGTAAGAATTCATCCCCAAAGAAAGACAATCCTTAGTCCTGAGCTATTTTTCTAGCAGGGATATAACTGTTTTTTAACTACCTATACCCCATCCTACTCCTTCTGAAATCAAACACAAACTCTTCACTGGGGACCCTGACCAAGCCCTTCATTTGCAGTATGTAGCTGGGGGACTCTACAATATTTCTGACTTTAAGATGGTGGAGGGAAAGACTGGTCAATGGGTATAACCCTTTTATTTCCAGAAGCTCTGTCCTGAAACAATTGCCCCTACTCTTTTATATCCCCAACCCTTGCCCAGCAAACAGGTGAATACTTTGATTATAAACTACTTCTCACTTAGCTGGGTGGTTATACACAACATATCCCTGCTCTCATGTTTTTCAAGTTTACTGTGGACCTGATTGTGAGAAATTAAAACCCTTGATTTTCTGGTGTGTTTCCAAATTGCTAACAGTAAACATCATAACACGGAAAGCCACCATGCTGGTTTCTTCGCCCCTGCAAATAGTCCCAGAGAAGTCCACAAGAAGGACAATTTGCATGTAATAGGGTTACACAAACAACCCATGAAATCACTTTAACCTACTGGAGAGAAGAATAATCTCTCTTTTTAAAAAGGAATTTATCGGAACTTTAAGAATATCTAATACCAATTAAATGATTAGCACTGCACCGTGTTTGTTTAGCAATGGTATTTCTCCTGCACAGCAGCTGTGCATTATTATGGACCACAAATAGCTTCAGTCACTGGTGACTGACAGCAGCATACTGAAGACAGGGTGTATGCTATTGCAATGTCTGTCACCCTCTGATTGAGACACCGTAGGTGTCCAGGGCTGTCCTTGCTCACTCTGAAATATTCCAAGGTAAAACTGTTACTCATAAAAAAGATGACTTGTCTTTCCACTTAACAGGAACACAATAATAGAAGTGAGCTATTAATGCATGGTACCACCTACAGTTTAAACAAATCACTTTTGTTCTAGCTGTTGTGAGAAATGTCAACTCAGTGAAAATATCTAGCATAACAACAATTGTCAAGCAATGACAATGAAATGGAAAAATTAACGGAAAGCAACTATTATACAGCAGCATTAAAAAAAGGGGGGAGACTTACAAAATACCTGTGTCATTATAGGGCAACAGCTGTTTTCTGTAACTGCCAGGAAAGCTTTTACTAATAAAATCAGGTGCATACTACCCTCTTGCATATTTTGCTCTGTAGCCATGTGCAATGTGGTACTTCTGGTTAGAGGTGGGGGGAGGGGAGGGGAAATGAAAAAAACTTTTCCCTATCCAAAACCTACACCTCTGGCTTCAATCAAAGTCATATCAGAAGCAGCTGTAAAGATGAAGGACACCTGCTCCTGGGATTACCCAGCTCCTTGACTCTTCCTCTGTGTAATGCAGGCAGCCAGCTTGCTTTCCTTTCCATAGCCTAAAAGTTGCATCTAAATGTCTTTGTGACAGCTGGTACTTGTCACTGTAGGTGTACCATGAACATACGCCTTTCCTCCCAGTTCACAACGCACTGGTAAGGGGTGGTCTGAGCTTGCTCTCGAAGTTGCTGAGAACAACTGAGTCTTTTGCTAGTGGCTCCAGTACACATAAAGTATAAAGCTGGCAGACCATGGACAATAATTTGGGCAAACACCGCCGAAGTCCAGAAGCATCAGTCTTTCAGGTAATCTCTTTTGGGGAAACATATCTGTGGTTGTACACTCTATTAAATGAGCAAATTTCGGTGAACCAAGGATACATCATTGATAGTAAATTTTAAAAGAAGAAAGCACTATTGCTTAGCAGCTGAGAGCCTCCTTCCATTGGGCAGTTCTGGTTACTGTGCCCTTGCTTCTTATTTCTTTCTCCTCTGGACCTCATCAGCACATTTTGGGATTAGTCACCTGCTCTTTGGCACTCCATGACTCCACTGTAAGAGCGACAAGGATTTAGCCATACAGACAGTGTTAGACAATCCAGGAGCAACAGAAGATCAAGATAAACATTTATTCCAGGACAAAGCAGAGGTAAAATAAAGAAGATTTAAAAAATCCACAACTAGGGACAAAAGGGAAAGAACTAAAGATAGATATTTATTCAGAGTTATTACAGCAGAACACTACTGTCCCATAAAGGTTAAAATTCCCTCCACAAGTGTGTTATATAGAAAAATCCAACCCCTATCTCCCCACAGACATAGCCAGTGAAATTAGAGGTCAACGAGATGCCTGATGCTCAGTGTTGGGAAGCTAGCCTGTCATCTTCTGCGGAGGGATCGCAGGCTGCTCTGCACCAGCAGCCTCTCTGCTGTCTGGTGGCCCCGAGGCTCAGCTGCCCATCAGCTCCCACCGGCAAAGGGGAAGAGCAAAGCATGCTTTACCCAACGTGAAGAGAGGCAAAAAGGCATCTCCCTACCCACTGCAAGGAGTAGCTCCTGTGCTGCTGCCTTTCTGTTGCTGGAAACCAAATCCTGCCAGCCAGCTCTCCACAAACTCTCATTTTGCCTTCTGACAGCAGCAGCACCCACCTGTGACATATCAGGGCCAGCAAACTCATCACAGGGGGGCTATCAGGAACTCCTTTTTCCCCTGTAAGCTACAGCCTCTTGCCAGGTCTGCAAGGCCTGGCCCCCCACAAAGGACACGTGTTCTGAAGAGCTGCAGTGGCTCTTTGGGTTCTGGAGTGGCTCATGAGGAACGTCTGTGCCTCCCAGTCATGGACAGCAGAAGCAGTTTTACCGTGTGATGGGGATGACATTGAGCCCTGGTGTTTTATACAAGCCAACAGAGCAGTGAGAATGTTTCCATTTGTTTCTTACACTATCTAAAATCATGAATGGAGTGTGGTTTACTGCCCTGACTGAATGTACTACTGACCTCCAATGGTAACTTCAGGCGGAAGGCCATTACATCTCATTACTGCCTTGTCCTGCTGCTTTCTCCCACCAAAAAGCACCACTCAAGTAGCAGGCAACTTTTTCTGACTTAGAGCTGCACTGCAATGTTTCTTGCTCCATTGACCCTCAGAGAAGTACTTAATGTTTCCTGAGGGACCATTTTCCTCAGGGTATTTCCCCTCGAGGACACAGACAACCCTTGTGCTCCTGCCTCCTCTGCTGCCTTTTCCTTTGTTGCCTCCGCTGCTAATCATGAGTTTGACATGGAGGTAGCAACACTGGTGATAAAACCTTAAGAAGTAAAACATTGCTAAGTCTGAGCCTTCAATTGCAAAAGAAACTTTTAAGGAGAGTTGACTCAGCAGCTACTACTGCAGCAATTAAATTCCTTTTTTTTATATCCAACTCAGCCTATTTAAAAAAAAAAAAAAGGGAAAAGAAATGGCAATAGACTTATCAGTGAATTAGTCATGGCAGATTTTGGCTCTTCTAAGACTGGCAAAGCTACAGAACTATACCTAATCCTGTCGCAGTCTTAAAATTAATATCATAGCCCACTCTCATTCTGTGCACTAGAGCATTCATTGTGGTTTTCCCTCTGCAGGAAAGACTGTACTAGACTCACAAACTGCACGAGTCAAGGCACACACGTTCGGTGCAAGTGCTCCTTGGGGTCACGGTTGGAAACGCCCAGGCAGTCCAGAAGAGGAGAGGTTCTTGCAACAGACCTCTAAAAGAGGGGCAGAACTTTGCTAGGGGTACATAGGTTGTCAACGCCACAGTCGCGTTCGGGAAAGAGCTCAGCATTTCTGGCACCATTTGCCGATGGCTGCTGCCTTCTTTTTTCGTTTGCTTCCCCTACAAAGGCCAACTCCATCCTGTTCTGACAGCACAGCTGTGTTGGTCAGAGGTGCGATGAGATGTGTTCTCTGACAGCGTAAGCTGCCACCACGCTCTGGCACGTTATTTTTCTCCAGTTATCATTAACACTTACAGTGAATAAACCTTTTAATGCAGATTGCCGCAAATCCCCATTTGTCTTCTGTTCTTTTAGGCGGAGAAACACAATATGTGTCTGCGCTGCAGTCACAACAAAGACGGCGAGTTCTGCCCACGGTCCAAGCTAGTTTTAAACCAGCAGCCGTGTGGAGGCAGAGCCACCCTACAGACGGCAAGAGACAGATCAGCTCCTGCTGAGCATCCCCGGATAGCATGAATAAAGCCAGCCCAGGTACACCGCAATGGCAGCGGTCACTCTTGGGTAGATACACACTCGAGTGCATCACAAGTCTCACCAGAAAAATCACAAATGCCTTCAGCTGAAGGCGCTCCTGTGAGCTTCTTGCCAATGATGAGATATTTGGGATTTCTCTCGAAATCCCAGTACTTTCAAATCATGCAATTGTGTCAGCAATTTCAGCCTCTGGTTTATAAAAAGGAAAGCAAAAAGTAAATCTTCAGCCAGGAAAAAAGTCGGCAAGTGAGACCTCGCTTCTCAAAAACCCAAAAAGCGGATGAAAAGACAAACGTCTCCAGAGACTTTTTGAGGGCTGGACGCATGAGGTGTTGCTCATCTTGTTTTGATTTATTCTGTACTTCTTACAAGACTTCATCTGCTGGTCTCTGCGGTGAATGCTAGTGGAAGTTTTGTCATGCTTTGTGCTTGCACTAATATATGCTTTTCCATACACTCGAAATTTTAGGAAACACATGTCTCAGAGAGTCCAAAACCCAGCTACATCAACAATTTAGACTGCAGGGTTTTTTTAGGTTTACTTCAGCAACAGAGCATTTTAGGCTAATACATGCTGAGCGAACATCAGGTTCTTAGCCCATGACTCCTCGTCATGATATTACTCCATTACCCAGTCCAAAGGAACAGGCACACAATATATTTGAGCTTATGTGATAAAGAAATAACAGACATACTGGGACGGAGGGCTTCCTGCCCAGCTCACGGAAGAACCATGTGTACACCTGACGTTCTGGTGGTAGGCACCACGTGGAGGTGGAGAAATTAAAAAAGGGAAAAAAGCCAAAAAAGACAGACAATCAACAAACCAATGTGTACTTTCACTCCACAGGTCACTACAAAACGTAACAGGAAGGGGCACAACAGCATGTGCAAATGGGCACATCACTAGAATTACTTAGGTGCAATAATTAACCACATGAGGATTACTGTAAACTGAATTCAAACCTTCGTACAGATACTGATCTAAATCTTCTTGACCAGAACTGACCAGGGTTAACTTTCTGTGGATTTTATGACTTTGCTTTCAAAGGGGAAAAGGGCAAAAGACAGATGTTGAAGATATACTACAGTTAACATGCACAAATAATGTAATGCCAGTTAAAAAACAACAATTCACTGGCAGGGATTTAGTCTCACTATTATATTTTCTGTTGCGTCTTGTGATTATCCTTTTTAAGCTTTTTTTGAAATGTCTCAGAGAAATACAGACTTTTTTGCAAAAGTAAATAAGGCACCTTGATTTCAGCTTTTCCTTTCCTCCTTCCTCTCTTCTTTCCCTTCTGCTCCTTCACCACCACCCCCCATCCCCTGTTTACAATTTCAACTGTATTTACTGATCATCAGCAAATGTATAAACGATGTAGTCGGGATGGTTAACATCCTGTTTAGCCAAGATCTTCAACCTTGAGCTTGCAAACGTTGCTGTGAGCACTGGTGGCTAAAGACAGAGGTTTTCAATTAGAGCCGTGCAACTGCTTAATGCGTGCATCTGTTCTGCAGAAAGGCTAAACAGCTTTAAAATTTTAACACAAGCTCACTGACATTGCAAAAGGAAAATCAAATGTCATTGAGAAGGGAATGGTTAAAAAGGTTGCTGAGGATCTTATTTGCATTTTTTGGATGGCTAATTAGGTCACAAGGGTTAATATGTTAAAGAATGGTCTGTCTATTGTTATGTTGGCTGTCAGAGCCTATCTCAATCAAGCATAACTACAGATTACGGGGCAGCTGTCTTTGATCAAAATCTGAGTCCTTGTTTAGTCTTGGTTCAGAATGAAAAGCCTTATAGTTAGTATTTTAAAATATTTTGTAGCCTAAGTGCCATTGTGAGTAAAAGTGCTGCTGAGGAAAACTGAAGCTTTCTTAACGAAAAAACAGGGAACTTCTCACAAATTTAAATTGTCAGTCCGATGCTTTGTACCAGAATAAGGTATGGTGGTTTTGGCATCAATTTTTTCCTCCGAAACAAACAAAAACTAGTCCAGTACCACCCTGTTTCAGGAACTTTCTCAATCTGAGCAACATTTGCTGAGGACTTGTGTCCCTTCAATATATTGAACTGGAACAAAAACACTATTACAATGGGCATATTCCCCCATTATAGTGAACAATTACTTGGCAGTCTAGGTAATTTTAATGGACATATCACTTTAAACGAAGCTTTCGCATCTGTTCTGCCCTCTAATTACAAATGCAAAAAGAACATAATTCACAATTGCACCATAAAAAAGGAAGCTGTAAGTTATTTAAATGTGTGTGTATGTTCTTTAGTAAACACAACATGCAATCTGCTATGTTTTTCACATGTACTGGGGAAAAATCAGATGGAAAACCTGATGTACCGACCAGGGATTTCTCTTCCTCTCTCTCTTTATTCCCCTAGTTGAAGAAGGATTTCATTGTATGAATGAGTCTATTGAAGAAGTAAACTGGTAGAAGAAACATGTACATTCTCCTGCTTGCTTCTTATACAGTAGAGGATTGAATAAAGCTGAGAAAGTACTTCACAGTTCTTAATTTATTTAACAAATTTTGATGTCTTCTGTCTGCAATCTGTCCCTGAGTGACTCTTTTTTTTTTTTTATAGTGCTTAAAGTATTAAGAAAAAATGGCACACAGTTTTTTTTCCCCCCTCTTTTTGCTCAATACTACTTTTTTTTTTAAATAATTTTCTACCCACTTTTGATATTTTTCTCTGTTGCAGTTACTGCAAATAGTGGAGGAATTTTGCTACCATTTTTGTTCCCAACTGAACATGGCTCATAAGCAATTTTGAACAGCCATCTGATACATCAGTTTGGGCAGCTTCAACTAGTTATTACTGGAACACAAGTTACTTGCTTCACGTCTCCCTATCACAGTTGTTCTCAGAAGTAGGATGCCAGTAAATGATTGCATTTAAAGGTTTTATTTTTCCTCTTAATATTCACTTCAAATTCACAGTTTCTATAAATATGCCTGATAGGAAACTCTGTATGAAATCTGCGTATGAATATGTAAGTAATAAGTAAGATAATTTTGACGTCTACTTATTTCTCCCTATAACACTATGTACGGAGCAACAAAGGTACAGCCAAGACATCATTTTCTCTAGCCTGTCAGCTATGCTGCTTGCTTTTCCAGTTGTTACCACCAGGCTAGGTGGATGACATGCTTGCTGTGATTTCCTCACACACTTCCACAGCCCCACGTATGCTTCTGAAGAGTGGGCTGCAGGACTTCTCTCCACAAAGTCAATGCTCTTACCTAGCAATAAGCCTTACAGAACAGCTGCTATAGGAGCTGGTTTTGTGGGGTTTCCCGCAACTATATAAACTGTTCATCAAGACAGGAGAAGACACCAGGAGAAATGCTGATGTGTCTGCAAGTTTTTGCCATTTTTTTTTTTTCCCAGCTATGTCTGATATAAGCCATCCTCTCGCTACATTCCTCTTCTCTCATTTAGTTTGCCCTGTAAGTTTATGGAAGGGATGGTATAACAGAGGACTGAGCTTTTGAGCTGAATCCTTAGATCCCTGATGTGATGAGGTATCCAAAGATATTTGGAAAGAGACCATCACCCACCAGTGATCTGCAACAGCTATAGGGTATTATCCCCGTATCTCAGAGCTCTTGCTGGTCACCTAACAGACCAGAAGAAACTCTGTTTTCTTAATTATACCCCAACCTTTCAGCATACAGCATGGTTTCTGGGACATTTTTTCACCTTCTTCCATTGAAACAATGGAGGCTGGCCACAGCTATGAGCAAAACGGACCCTTGCCCACTTTTTATAGTCCCCCGAGAATCTCGTGTAGTAATACCTGTTGAAAGGACCAAATCCCCAAATCTCTAATTTTCCCTTATTTGCATGGTTGTCAGTCTTCAACTACTCCCTCTAAGTTTGTAACAGCATCTCAGGAGTGTTTGATGGTGTGTGACGATGCACAGAGCTCCCTATCGATCCTCCATCCCTTACAACACCCAATTATTGTGGCTAAACAGCTGAGGAACAGCAGAGCCCACACGCTCCTGTCGCTGCTCCGCGTTAGGAACAGATCTAGCTAGCAAATTGCGAGTGAGGCTCGAATCTTAATGATGTAAAGCTTTGGGGAAAAGCCTGGATCGGCAGATTTTGCTGACATCTGCCTAAAGCTGAATTTGTACGGCAGCTTGGCAAGCCCTGGCCGAAAATCACGCTCTGCCTTACGCACTCCCCTGGACTCGACGTCATTCTCCAACAGAGATGCAATCCTACACAACCTGCCATGCTGATGTACCAAAATGAAATGAATGGGATTTCGCTGGTAGGTCTGAGCGCTCTACTTAGCGAGACGGAGTGAGGCTTCAGCATCATACAAAAAGCCCGCCGCAGAGGCAAGGGCCGGCAGGCCACGGCCCTGCTGGGCAGCTACATGGACTCTCTCAGAGCGTCACTAAGCCATAATCCAGGCAGACCTATGGGCTAGGAAATATCTGCCTTACTTTGGGTCTGACAGGCCCACACCAACTCCCTCAGAGAACAGGAAGTCCACAACTGTGTAAAATTTAGAGAGAAAATCAGATTTCCAGAAAGAAATTGCCTTGAGTGACAGCACAGGAAGCTAAAATGGACATTCAGGACAATGCACACTGGGCACCGGCTTCCAGACACCTCCCTGGGATGTTTCAACTCTGGAGCAAGCAAAACTGATTTCAGCACAGCTTTCAAAGGATAAAAAGAAAGGCAGGCAACTTCATTCATTGTTTTCCTTTCCTCGCTTCTCTCCCCATCTAGTAACTACTGAAATGTGGCAAAACAGGGATGCCACACCAGGATGCTACAGGGCTGGAGGCTGCAGCGTCCCAAACCACCCGTGCTATCCCGTCCCTTCCCTCTGTTGTCCCTGGCTGCAGCTGGCACAGCAAATGGCCGCTTTCTCACCGCAGCAGTTGGTTTCTATTGTTTCTATCAGGCATCAATAGGCCTCTGCTGCTCCGTTTTATCCCCGTAACAGCGAGCGCCCCAGCAAGCTGCTGCGCTGTTTGTCTCGGCCTGTCCCTGGGGACCGTGACAGAGACCACGTCTTTTTTTCTCAAGAAATGGCAGGTGCCTGCTCTTTGACAAGGTGAATTTAAGTCTAAGGTGGCAGACATACTGGGAAGGAAACAATCCCTGCCTGGATTGTGCCTCTGGCATGAAAGGCAGGCATTTTCACTCGGTAGTTCCTGTCTGTTCTGGGCAGTTTGGTGCCCTCGCGTTGGGCGGGAAGGGGAGGTACCACATCTGAGGGAAGAGATGCCAAGCCTGTAAGCAGCACAAGCAGAACTGGGCCCGGGGCCCCCGGCCGCCGGCTCTTCCTTCTCCCTGCTCCTTCTCCCCATTTTCAGGCTCCCTGAAGCTGTTTGCCCTCTGGCGAGGAGCGGAGCGGAGCCCGGCCGGGCCAAATGCCTTGCTTTCCCCTCACTTGTTTTTTTCCTGCTTGCTCTCCACCCTTCCTGATGATTCCTCCTTCTCCTCCCTGTCCCACAGCAGTAAAATCCCCATTTTTAAACAGACCCACGGCTGATGCTGTGGTGGTGTATTAGAAGCGGGGTCTTGTTGGCAGCCAGGTCACCGCCTTCCTCTCTGCTACTCGCTGCAGCAGCTGCCGAAAACACTCGTATCACCATTTTGGCCTCTGAGAGCATCCCTTGCTCCTGGTCCTGCCAGACCACAAGACCTGGAGCAGCTGTCCGTCTTCTCCTATGGCTCCTGAGGATTGTCCTAGTGCTCTCTGCAGGAGCATCCTTCTTATGTTCACAATTGCAGCAGAAACCCCAAGGGTCCCAAATGAGATGCGAGGAAGCACAGTCTGGGGCAGAGGAGCCCGTGATGCGGGTCTTTCTGGCAGGAGATAGTTGAGGACTGGTGAGACCCTTCCGTTTGATGTTTTTTTTCTCCCGTTCAACGTCCTACTTCTTCTGGAGCGCTGCAAGCCTGCTAGGAAGAAGGCTGACCTAGAGAGAGAGGAACAGACACATTTTTGGTGATGAGAAGGGAGCAAGAAATGGGAGGGTTTCTCACTGGTAAGAAATATCCTTCACAGAACTGCAACAAATTTGGCAGCTCTGAGAAATCTCTCTGGATCTCCTCGCCCCATCTTATGTCATGGCTAAATGATAAAATGCACTGTTCTCTCACTAAGCAAAACTGGAAAAATCCAGAAAGTAGGACATTGCTTTCTCCCAAGTGGTACCACCTCTCAGCCAAAGGCCAGGTGGGCTGCGGGAGGACTTTCGCTACTGATATTAAAAGATTATATGGCCTCACCCTCTGTCATAACAGTTGTGAGTAAAAACAGTTGCAAAGTAATGCAAACAGATGATAAATCAACACTATGGGAAAGAGCAGGGGTCTGTCAGGCAGTGAAAACCCACCTCACAAGAACTAAAGCTTTCCTTGCTGAAGGAAAGACTGAACGGTTGAGGCTGAGCAGCTTTTCAGGTACTTTCCAGAAATTTCATGTTTCAACTGGATTGTAATGATCTTTAGTAGGGCCACAACTGCCAAGCATTTAAGCAGATTTTTTTTATCTGAAATCAAAAAAGAAAACACAAAAAATAAGGATTAAAAGAAAGCTCTGCTTAGAACTTTGATTCTTGGGATAACTTCACATATTAGCAAACTACACGTGTAGGTTCCCACATACTACGTGCAAATATACACATTTAACTTTTACAGCTGCCCTGCCGCTATGGCCTCACATGGCAGAGGGGTCTCGTGGCTCCACTTCGGAAGGACACTGAAGTGCCTGCAGCCTTTACAGCAGGAGTACTTCCACTGCAGCCAGCCGTGATCGTTATGTTCTGCATGCTAGAGCTGCCTGTAAAGCCGTTACCAGAGGAGGCCCTGTTCTATTCAACTCAACCGACTGCTAAAGTTCACATTTTTTTCCCCATCGTTCCCTTTTTTTGCAAGAAACAGAAAGTAATCAGAGCCGTACATTAGCACCTCTTTTTTTCCCCCAACTAAGTTCTTCTACCCCATTAAGTGCTATGCATACTCCCTACCCACCACCAATACACAGAACTCATTTTGGGAACCCAGAAAAGGTCAATTTCTGTATTTATATCTTTTTTTAGTGAATTATTGCAGTGGCATTTCTTCCATTTTTCCATGTAACTATGTAATACTTCACAATATGTCTTCTTTACACCACTGTGATATTTTATCACGGCCATTTGGTCAGATAGTGGATATTTCAGTAACTGAATGCCTGCAATTTGTATAATTTCTATAGTGTCCAGATAGGATTACCCAACTTCTGTTAATAATTGGTCATTCCCACACAATGCTTGCTAGTGCAGCTACGGCAAATCTTGTGCAAATTCGGAAATCAAAATGTAGAGAGTTTAAATGGCTTGCTAGAGGACTTACCAAGTGTTGGTAGCGAAGCCAGGCACAAAAAGCTCACCGCATCCTTTCTGGATTTGTGATTTCTCCTCCAAATGCTAGGCCAATCCAAAACAAATGAGCACAGGATTATCACCAGAATGTATAGTATTAGATAGAGGTTGCTATTTTTAAAAGTCATTTCAGATAAGGAAAAATACAACAGCCAGGTTTTGCAAAGATGGCAGGTTCCCAAGAGAGTGCTGTAGCTGTTGATGCCACAACAGTTCATCAACTGGATAAGCATATAGTTCTGTCTCTGCTAACAAGTCATAGAGCAGAATCAAGGCTGACATGTTTAACTACTTTTAATCTCTTTTCTAATAGGATTAAATCCATTATTCATAGAAATTTGCATATTTTGCAGTATGATGCAAAGGTGGGATTCTGCTCTATTCAATTACAATGCATGTCATAGAAGGGACCATAGCCTACCCAGCTCCACCAATACACTTATTTCTAGCCATAGGTAT
The DNA here is from genome assembly GCA_013401275.1 of Pandion haliaetus. Taxonomy (NCBI): domain Eukaryota; kingdom Metazoa; phylum Chordata; class Aves; order Accipitriformes; family Pandionidae; genus Pandion; species Pandion haliaetus. Next base: position 59,627 of record VYZV01027301.1, on the reverse strand, counting down.
GTTTCAATGTTTGAAGTCTTCTGTGGAGGAAGTTTTGGCCAACTGTTCTTTCACTTATTCTGGCCACATATACTTACTTTACTGTAGAACTTAGGCAAATTTCTGTGGGCAGAATATGATCATAATATTGTGAAAAGTCAGAAAATATTTTTTTTCTAGACTTTTTTCACATTTTGGTATACATCTATTTTTCTAGATTTGAGACAAAGAAGCTCACATTTGAAAGGAGTGTCAAAATTTTTAGCAGACCTGGAAAAGCCTGAAAAAGATTGATTTTAAGTGGCACAGTTTGGTATCTCTCCCCCACAAAATTAAAATGCTAGCCTGTGGTTCATTAGAATGCTACCAACAGTGTAGCTCCAGCTAATCTTGAGTTGTTCCAAAAGGCAAAGTAAAACTAAAGTGTGAAGACGTCTTTGTAAAAAAACCCTTGCAAAAGTAGCATGATACTTTTGAACCAGTGTGCCTAACACTGAGCCTCAGCGCTATCAGCAATCTGCATTGGAACTGGAGAGTTAACTCAAAAAGATTTCAAATCATATCCTTAAAAAATGAGAGATACCAGTAAATCGTGCCAGAAAGCTAAATCAGATGCAGCCTAAATTGTGCAGCCCAGTAAAATTCACTCCTTCAAAGAATTTACACTGAAGAACCCAGAAGTCATCTTCTTCACCTGCTGGAGGTGAACTCTCTCCCGAATTTAAAATAATTAACAACAAACTGGCTGTATTTACCCTTCATTTTTCCTAGTGCAAAGGAAGAAGCCAAAAGAAAAAAGGAGGGGGAAAAAAAAAAAAAGATAATTTCACCTGAAAAAAAGCTGACTACCTGCTGGTTCATAGTAGTAAGCCTTAAACCTCAGAAAAAGAAAAAGAAAAAGAAAAAGAAAAAGAACGGGGGCAGGGGGAGGCTCTTCAGGAGAGTTATGAAGCACCTGCAACCCTCCCCGCCGGCCCAGGACAGCGGGACGCCGCACTGGTCTCCTGCAACAGCAGCAGCAGCAACAGCAGCAGCAGCAGTAGCAGCAGCAGCAGCAGGAGCGGCACCGACTGAGCTCGCTGCCAGGGAGGACCGGCTGAAATCCCTGGATCGCAGTGACCTCTAGGGGTAAGCCGTACATCTGCAGGATTCCCTCGGTACTGGAGGAAAAGCGTTCTTCTATGCAAAAGGAGTCTCCCGAGGATTTTTTTTTTTTTATTTCTTTTCTGAGGATCATCCAAAAAATCCTCCATGAGGAGCTCGCCAGTGCATCCAGATATATGAAATTGTGACGAAGTCTTTCCAACTATGAACTTGACAAAAAAAGGTTGCTTCTCAGAAAACGGGTTAATGTAATGAACTGAGTGAGAACATGATCTCAGAGTGAAAAAAAAAAAAAAAATTAGAGACAGACCCTCTGTCTGTTGAACGCAGTGGTAAAACTCACACTCACCTTAGCGAGTGAAGGATGCGGTGGGTGACTGCCTTCCATTCGTTTATTACTACCAAAGCAAATCCAGCTGCAGTCCTGCAAGAAAAATAATGCTTTTGAAAATAAAACAGCAATCCTTGGCACCTAAAGGCAGATCATTTGTGAGTGTTGTTCTGTGAGAGCCCCTTCCCACTTTAAAACATTGAGAATCCAATTCCCATTTAATTGGAGACTCCTTTCTCTTGCCAGACCAGCGTAAAAACCTCTGTAAGGCAGAGTTAACGTGTACGCTGGCAAGTTATGTTTTAGCACACTCCCCACTGCATGAGGAATTAAAAGCTCAGTCTCTGTTATTTGTAAAAGTTGGGTAATTAATTTGTAGCACACATTAAAAAGCTCCAGGGAACTGGAATGGATTAAATTAGTGATTTTACTAGTGTTCAACCAAGCTATACTCCAGTTCTCAGGGAAAAGACAGGGGACTATAAACTGGAGGCTGTCCTACTTCCAGTCTTATGCCAACTGCCCCTAAGGTCCAAACTCTGACTTTCTGGCTATTCGCAAGCTTCTCCCCAGCAGTGCCTGGTCCGTACTGGTATTTCAGAGGTGAACATCCATAAGGGGAGGGGTTACAAGCAGAGAAACAATTTTATGGTCTTTTCACTGGACGCAGAGGACTTTCTAATGCTAGCACAGGTGGAGCGTGGCTGCACGTCTTCAGACCCTGGCAGAACCTGAGGGGTCTCTGCACTGGGCTGCCCATGGTGCCTGAAGACACAGCTTACGAAGCCTCACGAAGTGTGGATGTTAGATGTTTGGATCTGATGCGTGAGATGAGAGGAGGAGGAGGAGGAGGCACATTGCAGGCCCAAGGAGAAGACACAAAGCGTGGTGCTCTGTCCATAAGGCTGCTGAGGAGCAGGCTTCCAACGTGGATGATCCTTGTACATTCAAAGGTATTTGGGCAACTGATCTGGTTATTTCGCCAATGTAATTTTACTGCTATTAAAGACTCAAGTAGTATGAACCCCTCTGGAGGGGAAAAAAAAAAAAATCACAAACAAAAGAGTAGCTAGTTAGACAAGTAATATGATTGGATTTATTGGACACAAGACCACAGACGGAAAATAGTGCTTGGTATAAAAAAAAAAATAAAAATGGCCCAATGCTTCTTTAAGCAAGGGAGAATCAGAGCAAAACAGCCTTGCAAATCAATCATCCATTACAAACCAGAACATATTGGCATCTCAGTCTGCAGTCACTCAGGATGGGGGTGAAGTCTCCTGATGCCAGCATTGCTCCAGGCTTTCTGAGACATCTGGTCATTTCACTGAAAGGTGAAGACTCCGAACAGAAGTGAATATACATGAAAATTAATTTAAAAGAAGGGGGAAATCCTCTCGCTAGTGCTGTTGGGATGATTTCGGGAAAAAAGGGAGTCAGTGCAATGCAGCACATTGACTAAGCAACAAGCATGAGAGGGGGGATGTGTAAACCAAGCTTGCTGCACAGAGCAAAACCAGCATCCAAAGCGATTTGACGATATTTTCATAACCTTACTGGAAACTTGGGTAAAAGAACCAATACAAACAGAAGTTAACTGACATAACACGAGAGGTCGCTCTAGAATAGGATTACCCACACTGACAGCTCCAGTTAATTCTGTGCGGTGACAAAATCCCAGCAAACACAGCTACCCTGTACTGCAAGAAAGTTACACCAGATTGCAAACTGCGTTGGCGGTTTTTGCCTGCGTGTAGCTTTTTCAAACATAAATAATGTTTACACATCCATGGACAAAGCTGCTATTATATTTTTTCTCTTCTCCCACTGATACTCAAAAAAAATCAGATGGAACCAGACTTGAGTGAATACCAACGTACCGGGGTGGGACTAACTCCTGCGGGAGAAAAGGGAGGCATCTTCATCAGTTATGTTCATTCACTGGGAGAAATATTATCACTCACAATAAGTAGTGCAGCTCCACTTCACATACAGGGGTTATCAAATGGGGGTGGGGTGGGGTGGTGGTGTCAGTGTCACCAAATAACCAAAGAATGAAGAGCAATCAGTGGAAAATAATCAAATCTAGGTACAGTGTCTGATAACAAGGTCCACTGATGTCCCCTGAGTGTCTTTACTCTGTCTTCAGTAGCTTAAATCTGCCTTTGCAAACAAAATCTCCTCAGCCGTGGTTACTTTTCTTCTACTGGATTCCCATGTACACAAGGAACTGAGTTATTGCCTGTTTTCTAGTCTGTGGAGTGATGCTGCCTTCGCTAAACATTGGCTCTCAGTTCTTTCCTCAAATTTATGACTTCCTGCAGCATATGACTTGCTTTCATTGAAAGAAAGCTTGTCATTTTGTTAATAAAATTCACATTTTCAAAGAAAGAAACTGAAACCTCTCTCCTAATTGCCTACACTCATATAAACTAATGATGCTAGGTTGGTAATGAATATGACAAATTCCTGTGGTAATTTGCACTTCATGCTGGCTCTGTGTGGGCTTGCAATAACATTTGCTACACTAAAAACATGAGGTGAAATCTTGGCCTCATTTGAATCAATGATTTTTTTTTATTTTTTTTTTTTCTCTTTCAGCCTCCGCAGGGCTGTGCTGCGATGGTGCCTACTGAATTCAGTGGCATTATCTGTTTGATTGCTGTGAACATGGCCATATGGACATATCCTTTGCCACATGGCATCACAAATGAGTATCTGATTTTTTTCCCCCAAGAATTGTAAGATGTTATGCTATGTGATGGTACCATCAAATATTTAGATTAAGTCCCTGCTCCCGCCAAAATCAACAATAAAGAGTTGTGGTGATCTCAAAGGGACAGGATTTTACCCTAAAACATGCAGAAGGGCAGCTTGCTAATGGGGGAGCATAGGGGACTTATTGAAGCTCAGATCCTGGAAGCAGCTTTGGTACCATACTATCGAGTTTTCATTCATGCAGCTATGTAAGGGCAGTGCATTGCCCTTTCACTGCTGTTTGCCAGTTTTGACTGCTTTTCCACACAAACGTTTTCTGCTTTTTGCTACAGAAATGTAAGATTTGCTTCCCGCCACCCCCTTCCCCTAAAGTAACAGGCATCCATCAATTCAGTGATAACTAGGTAAAGCTAAGCAGCCTTATGATAGACATGGGATCAGGCAAGACTCTGTCTCACCTCCATTATGTGAATCATTTATGGCTTCTAGCAAAATTTCTTGAGGAAAGGGGTGAGCACTCTTCTTGTTTTCTCGGTCTCCTGTTATGTTATTCAGGATCTTGTTGTTAGAGCAATTACTATAATATTTGAGAAAAAGAGAGGTAGAATAACAAATATGGAGAAAATAGGAGGATGGGAAGGAGGAGAAAACGTCCTGGTGTGAAAACACAGCATAGAGCTGGGGAGCATCTTGGATATCTTCTGCTTCAGTCAGCGCTGGGACAGTACTCAGCATTAAGAAGTATGTCTCAGTTCCATCCCCTCCAAGATGTGGACTGTATCACTATCACAGAAAAGTTTCATGCCTCGCACTTCTTTTAAAAATAAACTGCACTGGGACCAGTTTATGCAACGACCTACATAATGCTGAGCTTTTCCCTGTCTTCTTTCTCTCTCCCCCCAGCCCTCAGGAACACCTCACCCACTGCCCTCCTTCAACTCCCTCTGTTGCCTTCAACTCCCCAGCAAATTCAAGCAGCTCTCTTAAGGCTGGGTACTCCACAGGGACCAGCATCTCCTGGGTCCATGCATGAGCCTCATAGTCCCCAGACTTGCAGCTCATTTTCCAGGCATATCTTTGGGAAGGGCACACTGCGAAGCCGGTGAGGCCGATGCACATTTCACCCTGTCACCCTGGGCTTTGTGCGGCAGCACGGCCAGTGCTCACTGGGCTGCGATCACGGGGAGTCACCTTGGGCAGCACCCCTGGACATGCTACAGGCAAGGGGGCAGTGAGTCCCTCTTAGCTGCCTAGAGCACTTGTGCAGAACTGCTATGGGGAAGATGCAAAATATTCTGCGGTAGTATGTGACCACACAGACGTCTGGCACGAATAACAGAAATTTCTGTTTAAAGGCTTCAGAAAATTCAGTAAAAGGACAGCTTTTCAACAACCATGGGTTTCTTTTAATGCGCTTTTTGAAGTCCGCACAAAGACAATAAATGCCTGATATGTGTAACCAACCCCAAATCCCAGTGGCTGCCAGGGAAGAAGTCCTGCCCAGGCTTTTGCATGTAGCTGCCAGTGCTGTGGCCATGCTACTTTATATATTGGAGCCTGTTAGAGTTAACATGATGAAGTGGTGTATAAAGAACTAAAAAGGGCAGAACTAACCCTGGGGGTACTTGTGGACAGCTAATAGCGTAAAAGGAGTTTAGTCAGAATAATGAATGCAGCATAGCTGAAAAAAGGAGTGCAACAAGTTTTTGTTTCAGTGTCATTTCTGCAACAAAAAAATTAATCGAAGAAGAGTAAGTTTCTTGATGTGATGCTAAATCTAATAGGGAAATTGGACCGCTGCTTACACATCAAGGTATCTGTCAAGTCACTTGTTCTTATAACTGTTGTGCAGAGGTTACTTGCCTCCTAAAGACTGTAAAAGCCATAATTACTAAGAGGTTATCACAGCTTTTTAACAATAAAGCAGTCAAGACAGCAGATATTACTTGGTTTTTCTACTTGTTGTTCAAGATCTGCTCACTAACAGCAAGTAGCTCTCTGTACACATGAACTTGGCTTTTTTTGAGTTTATATGGTGTCAGGTTTACCTCCAATGTTTCATTTGGCATGTAGTGCTTGACAGCACTAGTACTGGACTGTAAAGTAAACAAAGTTGTGTGGGGAGAAAATGTTCACTCAGAGATTCCGTTGCTGAATATTGCAAAAACCTAGGAAAGGAATATTTAAGACAAGCCAGTGGGCAACCTTCATTCTTTTCCACTTCCAGTATCCTCTCCAACTTCTTTCTTTCCTCAGCCACTTTAACTCCCAATAAAAAGTAAATCAATATGTTAAATTAAAAAAAAAGAAAATCTTCAATCCCTAATGTACTTTATCCAAAAATGTCACCAGGGTCTCTTTCAGCACAGTTGGCTAAAGCTGCAAAGCTAATGTTCATGTCCATTAGTGAACATTAGAGTTGGTCTGATCTCTAATTTTACAGTCATCTTGCCTTCAATAACCTGTAGGTTTTCTTTGGCAGGCTGCTTGTAATGATAATGAATTGATCACTGCTGGATTGCTCGAGAGCTACATGAGCTTTATAGACAGTGGTCTTAATCCTCCTCAGATTTACATTCACTCAGCTGCTCCAATTACCTCTGCTGTGGCTGTGCTGGAAGTGCTTGCCATAAAGAAATGAAAACACCCAAACTAAACAAGATGGTTTTTTAATAACCAAATGTTTTGGGTTGGGTTTTTTTTTTTCTGTCTAGGATTCAAGGTCTATCCAGGTTTCAAGTACTCTGAGGTTTGTTGTATCCATAATACAGTGTTTGAAGTCACAGCCTGAACTGAGCACATGCCAAATAGTAAAAAAAGGATCCCTGCCCCATCACTTCTGCAGTTTTTGTAGTTCCAGTCACCAGGCCGATAAAAGAATGGATACACGAAAGCAAAATGGGATGAAGCATTTAAGACACGGGGTATTACAGTAAGTGACACAGCAGGATGCTGTTGTGGTATTATTGTAGGCATCGGGAGACACAAGCAATTCAAGGAGATTATCCTAATTATCCAAGGTGGCTTTGAAAACACTAGTGATTCAAATTCAGGACAAATGAGAAGAGTATTAACATTAGAGGATATGACCCGTATTTTCTTAAACCAGCCTACAGTTTTAAGACTATTATAGCATACCACTGCTTGAGCAGGGCATAGACTCATTGACTGGCAAAGTTAGGTGGTTGACTTTTTAGTAATTTAGGTCAGACTAGTAAATATAAATTACACTGAAAACTTGTCTGATACCAAAATTTACACTATTCTAAAAGTACAGCTATGATTCAAAGTGTGTTCAGAAGCGAATAACAAAGAGAACGCTACATCATACTAGAACAACTTGCTTTTAAATCGTAGGGCCAGTGCCACTTTTGCTCAAAACAAAATTTTGTGTTTCATTCTTCTTTCACACTCTTTGTGTTGACCATGGAGTTTTCAATGACTGACAGATTTGTACATCATTGAGATCAATCAGTAGGGTAAAGAGCAAAATCCTGTAGGATCTTCTAACCCTACAGAAGCTTTGGAGCATTTCTTTTATTTCACACAACAGGGTCTAGAGCTTGGAGCGTCTTGGCACTAGTGTAACACCAATGTACAAACAACAACATCTCAGGAGACAGGTAGCCAAGTCTGCTGTTATTCAGCTTTAAAAGTACATATTTAAAATTACCCAGTAGTTAATTTAATGTGACAAGTGTTGGTGGTCTACATGAAATGAGTTTTTGATGCCTGCCTAGTCCCTGGTAAAAAATTTGCTAGCACTAAACTGATTATGACTTCAATCACAACTTCTCCTCTTAGACATATCTGCTGTAACAGGCTCGGGGACTGAGAGTCATCCTGCTAAACAGCACACACATGCCCACATTACCATTGACAGTCCCGTTGAAATTTTACTCACAGGTAAAAATTAGGATCCAGCTTCACATTCCCACAGCACCTCTTGCTATTTCAGTATTCAAATGTTTTTTATGGCAACAGTCATCACAACACCGGTGATGCTTTGAGCCCTACCTGCTCCCCAGGGAGAGGACTTGGTCCTTCAGAGCTTTCATTCTGCCACCTCTCAAAGCACTACATCTCTGCTGGAAAAAAAAGAGTGGGGAAACAAAGCATAAACATTTATTAGCATTTCATGTTGATTGCTGCAACACAAAGACATGGAAGAAGCAGCCATCACCTGCTATTTCAAGACTCGAATTACAATTTCAAATTATTGTTCTTAG
>VYZV01027301.1:29857-51257 GCA_013401275.1 Pandion haliaetus | reverse complement strand
TTCAAATTATTGTTCTTAGATGTTCTTTAGGTGGACACATTAAACTTTCAGTCATGTTCCTGACTAGCCTTTAGCAGCACTTTAGCTTTTAGGATGAGCTAAGCAAAGTAGAATTCGTTTTGTTGTTGTTATTAATACCTTTGATTGGCATCTGAAGGACAGCTTTCCTCTGGGAACAACCTGAAATGTTTTGCCGCAGTAACATATGTNTATATGATGGGAGAATGCTAGACAGTAAAACAAATTATAAAGAGCTATGCCAGAAGGAATGAAAACTTTAAACAGATTATTTAGGTATCACTTTGGTGAGATTTGAGATGACTCAGATCACATTGGGAAACTGGATGTTTGGAGTGTTTGATATTGGATACTTGGGATATTTGATATTGGGGAGCCTCTTATAGGTTTAGTCTGAAATATTAATTTTCTTCAGAAGTAGTTTTTTTGGATAGGTGAAACAGCTATTGAAATAATTCACTCTCCAACTGCAAAGTCTTTCATGGCACTTAGCCTACACCGTTCGTTCCTTAGAAAATCTATGGGCTTTAGGACCCATTTACACTTTGACCATTTTGGTTTTCATTTTATTGAAGAAAAGATTATTCCAAACAGAAATGTTTGATAACTAACAGTGCCCCCTTCATAGTATATGTCAGCTTTTGTTACCTGTTGCCAAAATAAGTCATTATTTTTAAAAACACTGCTAAGATTTATCACCCTGTTGTACGACTATGTTCTCTGTAGGGTATGCCAGCACTCAGAAGCATGTGACAGCTATTCTAGTCAGAAAATTGAACAAATAAATAAATTACAATAACATTTACAGTGCATACTAAGGTAAATTAGCCTGGCACTCAGAGAGAGAAAGAGGAGCAGAACGTTCAATAGGGAACATGCTTATATGCCAATCCAAACCTCACTGCACACAGAAAAAAGGGCCATCTTAAATGAGTACCTACCAAAGGTGACTTCGGCACATCAAGTACCAACTACCTGTGCGGTTGTGAACTTTCAGATAGGTAACATCTGGGGAGATATTTATCTTGTTAAATAAAACATGCACCTGGCCCCTTAATTATCAGTTATAATTGACAACTTCACCATCTCAGAGCACTCTTTTTTTCTGCCCATACCTCATTGCTGAAATAATTAGGCAATAATTAATGGTGCTTTAAGTGCGTGATACCTTAGGAAAGACTCCAAGCATAAATAAGACCACCAGGTGTTTTGGTCACCTAGCATGTGGTCAACACTAGGCTGGGAATTTTCTGATTAAAATACTCACTGAAGTCAAACCACTTTATGCATTTTTATATCAGCTTCAGATAATTTCTGTCAAAATACAGCCAAAGTTTCCCATGGAGAATGTCTCTGATTCCCTTCCAGCTCACCTAGCAGGAAGGCAGCATACTCTAAAGATCTACAGCTCCAGACACAGCCATGGGATGGTTCTCTTCATCTTATAACACCCTTCTCCATGGGGCACATACAGTATTCAGGTTCCAGACTTCACAAAATGGTAGATTAAAAGGTCCACAGAAAGGTGATTTGTGCTAGAGTTTTCCATGTCCCTAGTTGTTCAAGACATCACATAGAGAGCTGGTAACCTTCCTGGAGCGGGGAGAGCCAGTCTTATGTACAGGTGATGTACAAGGCATCGGACAAGGAATATGGTACCTCACCTGGAAAACAGTGTCTTCTTCTGGTCACCTATATTCAAGAAAGATCAACTCAGAACAGGAAGGAAGGAAGGAAGGGAACTATTTAAATTAAAAGATCTTTTTGGCAAGAGAACAAATTGGGATGAAAATAACCATTAACAGCACCATCAAAATGAAGTGCTAGAATAGTCTTTTAGCAAGAATATTAAGGAAATTAAATTTAACTGGTTCTACTGGACTTTGTTTAGTTAGTTCATGAAAGGAAAGATATGGAGTAGTTGCCAATGAAAATAGGAGACTGGACTTGAGGACCTTCCAATTCCATGCTCCCGATTGCATTTCAGAATTTACAAACAAAATGTTTACACTATTCTGAAGGGCTGAGGCTTTGGCAGGCTTGGCCTTTTCATATGATTTGTCCACTTCCAAAGTAAGTTTCAGTCATATACATGTCTGTCTATCTACCTATCTATTTGCTTAGCTACCTACCTACCTCAGATTTCACATTCATTAGAGTTTTGACAAGGTACACTTCCACCTGGCTAATAGGTTAGATGAAAACGAAGCTAAGGAAAGGACCACAGTGCCTGACACAACCTCCCACAGGCCTCAGAACTACTGATGTAGTTGGGAAAACTGCCAAGTTTTCAGGACAAATCTTTCTTTGGGTCTGAAACAAAAGTGACGTGTTTCAAGCTAAGTGCAAGTTGGGAAAAAGCACTTAAATTTAAGTTAGCCCTCTTACTCAGACAAATGAGAGAAAAGGGTAGTAACACTTATGAAGCAGAGCAGAAACTTAAGAGGAGGCCAGGTGAAAAAGTTGATTGTGTGTGTAGGATGGGAGTGAGACAGGCACAGCTGAGCAGGCAGTGGAGTATGACACAAGGTTATTGTAGGGTGACACGTGCCACCTGGTCAAGGTGAAGCATGGGTCTCTTCTTTGATGAAGCCATGTCATGGACACAGTCTTGAGCTAAGAGACAGGGCAACACACTACCTTGATGTTGGCATTTGGCAGTCTCACAAAAAACTTGTATGTTCTTACATTGTTAGATGCAGTCTCTCATGCCCCACCCAGAAAATGAAAATGGAGAAAAGTATTTTACTCCATTTCTATGATCTTTTATCCCACCCTATACATAGACTTCATGAATTTAATACTGAGCTGGTATTCTGGTCTCTTGCTAGGTAATCACTTCATTGCTAGCTTCCTATTCTGTGCCATTCTCCTAAAATCAACACAGCAAAATAGGTAATAGGAATTTTAGCCATCAACCTGATTATTCAAGTTAGATAAAGGTACGGGGGCAGATCGTGTCCAGTTCTAAAGTGCCCCATCGCCATTGAGAGACTAACAGACTATATCCTTTCTATGAAGTGGTCTCTGCCGGATAAAGTGATCACTTTTTTATTATTCCTTTTCTCTTTCGGAATATAGCACGGAGCAGCATCATTAGGATTGAATTACACAGCTCTCAGATAGCAAACCCAGAGGAATACCGTTTAAATGACAGAAATTACTGTACATTACCACTTATGCAGATTAGTGCAAAGCTTGTCTCATGATGTGTATCCTTCAGCTTCAAGGGAGCCTGTTTGAGTCCCTTCTCACTTGTGTTAGTATAAATCTAGCATAATTTCACGGAAGTCAATACATCATATCTGAATACATGTCTGCAGCAGGGAAATCTCTGCTCAGGGTTACTACTTCATTAATTTCTGATTCTTTACAGCTATTGAACTGCTGGTTAACTTACCAAAACATAGCACATCTAGAAGTTCAGGCATTAAAATGACACTAACCACATCAAAAGCAAAGGAGAAATGAACTGGAAATCCATGAATTAATCCTTTCCGACAGTCACAGGAAATTATAGCATGGCTAAGACAAGAAAAACTAATTTCCATTGCTCTTTTGTTAAGATGACTCATTTCTCCACTATCATGCCTTACTTCTGTCAAAACCTCTTGCAAATAAAATCTCCATTTGCAGCCATTTAAAAAGATGAAACCTTGGATGTGCAGGAGTGAGCAGTCACATGACTTTAAATCCGTTTGTGTATTTGAATCTTCACAAACTAGCTGCTTTTGTTGTATTTTAATTCTGGTAGCAAGCCAACTGGGGCCAGGGGACCATAAGATCTACTTTGGACCTTTAATGACTCCCATGACACTCTCCTTAGTCATTCTGGAATGCAATTATCTAGCGTGTTATGGGCACTCAAAATTTTAATCAATTCAAAACATCTTACCTAGGACTACTCAGGTCAGTATGCACCCCACTAGACCCAAAAAGTGTGGGGAAAAGTCACTTTTCTCTTTCTCATGGCGCATTTCACTACTAAATGGAAAAGATCTAGCAGAGAGTTACATCCAATCCTAAGAGCAGGCCAATGGCTAGCATGGGAAGCCAAAATATAAGACCAACTCCAGCCCCACACACAAGCCAGGCTGAGCAGCATGCTAACAAGTGAGCTGTTTTTTTCCATGGTGAAAGAACATCTTTTTCTTGAATTTTGACCTAGTTTTCATCTAGTTCTTCCCTTCTTGGTGAATCTGGAAGAAACAAACCTGCAAAGGTTTTGGGTTTGTTTTCTAAAACAAACCCCCTTTGTCACAGAAGTCCCAGAGGTTCTTAAAAGCCGCTTTAGGAGGAAGGCAACACACAAAATCCTGCAATGTATAGGCTGCTGTTCTCTGCTCATTAAAAAGAAGAAAGGCGAGCGAGCCCCACAGAGGGCGGCATGAGCTCATCAAGCTTCCCTCCCCGGGAGGGGACAGCCACCGCCTGCTGCCACACACACGCTCGTATGGTAACAAAAAGGTACTAGTACTGTCCTGGTTTCGGCTGGGCGAGAGTTAATTTTCTTCCTAGTAGCTGGCATAGTGCTATGTCTAGGATTCAGTACGAGAAGAATGCTGATAACACACTGATGTTTTCAGTTGTCACCAAGTAGCGTTTAGACTAAGTCAAGGATTTTTCAGCTTCTCATGCCCTGCCAAGCAAGAAGGCTGGAGGGGCACAAGAAGTTGGGAGGGGACACAGCCAGAGCAGCTGACCCAAACTGGCCAAAGGGATATTTCATGCCATGTGATGTCATGCCCAGTATATAAACTGGGGGGAGACGGCCAGGGGGGGCACAGATCACTGCTCGGGAACTAACTGGGCATCGGTCAGCAAGTGGTGAGCAATTGCATTGTGCATCACTTGTTTTGTATATTCCAATTCTTTTATTATTATTGTCATTTTGTTATTGTTATTATTATTATCATTATTATTTTCTTCATTTCTGTTCTATTAAACTGCTCTTATCTCAACCCATGCGTTTTACCTTTTTCCTTCCGATTTTCTCTGCCATCCCACTGGATGCGGGGGAAGTGAGTGAGCAGCTGCGTGGTGCTTAGTTGCTGGCTGGGGTTAAATCACAACAAGTACATCTAAAAGTCTCTGGTTATTATTTTAGCTGCTGCTGCACTAAAGCTTCCACTAAGGTCCAAAAGCAAACTGTGCATTGCATTCCTCTGGGGAGCAGCATCATCCTACCACTTTTGCCCAACAGTATTTTCTTTCCCCTGAAGGAAGCTTTCCTGACTGAGAACATTTGCTTTTACTTTGAAGGGTGCTAACTATATGCCAGGACCCACATCTACTTGGAGCTCTCCTAATGCCTTTGGCTTGGTGGTACACAAAGCCATGGTCTTCCACCAGTGCAAACGTGCTCTGGTCACACGTTAGGTCCTAACTCTGCCTAGGCTGTTCTTAGATATTTATTTAGCTGACAGCCTAACACAGAGGAAACAGACTGTTTCCGAATGGCTGGAGAACTTTTAAATGCTTACACACAGGGTCTCTGCAAAAAGCAGAGAAGGGAGCTGAAGACGAGGAAAGGGAGAGCCTGAAATTTCAGGTTTGGTTTTTCAGTTTTGTTTTAGAATGAAGGTTCAGGTCAGTTCACACTTTACCACAGAGGTTTCACCCATCCTCAAAATTACAAGAAAACTTCGATGGGACCTCTAATGGGTATTAGAAATACAGAGGTACACCACAGCCATAGAAATCAATCAGCTTTCTTTACTACTTCTATCCAGATTCTACTCTGACAAAGTAAGCATGGGGATGTATAGAGTTGAAGAAAATCTTTCAAAAGTATTATTTAGCTACTCATGGACTACACATCCTTGCAGAAAAAAAATACATGAAGCTGAATAATTTTACTTTCAACCAAATTCATACAGATTGAAACAAAACTCAAGTCATACACGTTGACATTCCTATCACAGGGCAGCATCACCACCACATGGGGTTTTACGCCATGTTGATAGAGCAATACTGTTGAAATATAAATAATTCCCACTAATATTTTATTTCCATGGTTTTACAATATTGTAGTCAAGCTATTTAAACTCTTAGTCTCCAAATAGCTTGATTTTATACAAGTCACAGAATTATGATAAAGCTGTCCATTATCCACACGCAGATAAACACATGCACATACCATTTAATTCAAACATACATCAGAAAATGTCTCACCCGATTAATGGAAAAATACTTGAGCTGGACAGGGACAGTAAGTGACAAAATGATATTATTAGGATAATTTTGCAGCCACTTTTTATTCCAAAAAGTTGTATTTTTGTAAACCTGACATTTCCAAAACAGTGCAAGTGAATTAGAATACAGGTGAACACGAGCTTCTAAATACGGGTGACATCAATAAGAGTGAACACATTCTTCCAACCACAAGTTCACAAAAAGAAACATACAATTTTACAATACATAAGGAGTGACATTCTAAGAAAAAGGAGTGACAATGGTGCAGGTACCCTACTGTGTATGCAAACCATGCTCCAAAAGCAATTATAGTCTTCATGCCAGGTTAATCAATGTACACTAAATGAACCAAATCCTGCTTTCATTTATAGCCAAGAAACCCTAGCAAGTGGATGAGCTTAGACAAAGGTAGAAATTAGTTCCATGACTCCCTTAATCCTCTAGTGAAAGCAATACTGTATGTTCTCACGGCACATGGATACTATGCTTGACACTTGTGCAAGAATCCAAAATGTGTCTATGAACAGAAGACATTCAAGAACGTCGATACTAAATATTGCCAAAAACCATCTTTGCGCAACTGTTGCCTTCAGCAAGCCGAGTTACCCGCAAATCACTGACTTGTACGTAGGGTCCTTCCCATTCATGTATCGAGGCAGAGAGGGCTGTCCTCACTGCTATGCTCGGCATTGCAAAAGCCTTTGCCACTTTGAGATGAAAGGATTGCTTAAGTGGTTTACAGGGTTGGGGTTCACATCAAGCACAATTTATCTCTCACAGAATCCAAGTGATTTGTGAGGTGACTTAAATTCAGAGGCTGCTCCAGTGTTTTCTACAGTTTGCTGACTTCCTCATTGTAATTGGGCAAATTAAAAACTAGGTTTATTCAGAACAACGTAGCTAGTATTTTTGTTAGCTACAATGGCCAAGTACCAGAGCATACTAGTAACGGCCTCAGAGTACACCAGCCCTGCTGTTGCTTGGGGTGAACTGATGGAAATTCACCTCCAAGAGCAGACCCTTTGTTTTCAAATGAAATGGTCACAAAACACGCTGTGAAAGGTGGCAAATGCTTTCCGCTCTCGGGAAGTGAAATTCACGCCTGTGCTGCGGGCCACCAAAACTCTGAAATGACTGTGATATTGATGTCAAGAAGAAAATTAAATGGGGCTGCAACAGCATGGGCTCTGCATTAAGTGATTTTTTCCTTAATTATTTTCCCCCCTTCTTCCTGATCATATTTTTCTGAGACTGTTTTCTTCCTGCCCTAAAAGCAACTTCAAAGGTACTATCTGTAAGAAGACACCCTGCACATTGCAGGTTTCAGGGCTTAAACAAAAGATCTCTCAGGTGCCAGATAATGCGTTTAAAAATGCTACTGCCCCACTTCTAAGCTTCCACTTGCATAGCTTAAAGCCAGGGCAAAGTGAGCCGGCTGAAAAAAAAAAAAAATGCAATGCCAATTCAGCAAACCTTTCAATGAAGTTGTCCAGGACAATTGATGACTTTGTCCCGAAACAGATTAACTGGAGAGAACTGGTACAATGACTTTCCCCAGCTCTGCTGTGTAAGTGGTACAGCACAAATGAACTAACAAGCAGCTGACAGATGGGAACTTCCAGAGCCCTAGAAGCAATTTCCAATGCAACCATGTCTCTAGATTTTGATACAATTACATTTATTATGATTTCTTAGTTTAAAAAAACCCAGCAGATATATAGCACAGCTATTTTCTACACATTCTTGAAGTATATTATGTTTTCATAAGATTTTTGGGTTAGAAACTGATTGCAACCAACTGATATTAGTGGGTTTTTTTGTTTGGCTTGTTCGGTTGCTTTTAAGGAGAGGAAAGGTGCATCTACAGGATTTTAATACTAAGTACTGGTTATGTTTAATTGTCAAATCTGACTATCCTAACTGGAACCAAGCAAGAGCCACAATAGAATTTTACAAAAAAACCCAAAACCCAAAACAAACCCCCCCCAAATTATAAGAGTTATACATATGAAAACAAAAGCACCCGTGACAACAGAACTACTGAGTACCTAACAGTGATGATACTAAGAATTTATGGATTATTTCAAGAATATGTTACTAATCTGGCCAACAACTACATTTTCACTGAGTGACGACTTGTGCTGGATCAAAGTAGACAAATCAAGTCAGATAACAAAGAAGTCCAGTGTGGGCTCACTCAAATGGGTTTTTTCACTTTAACCAAAAAAGAAAAACATATTTGCCTTGAGACAAAAAAAAAAAATATTGTCCAACACAATATAAAATGCTTAATGGGTATTTTGCTTTTTCTAAACTCTTCATATACTTTAAAAAGCTGTTTCAAAGGAATAACTAATCTTGATTTTTAGAATATTGTAATGCAGCATTTTTGGCAGATCTGAAAGTAAATTTTTATTTAAAAAGTGGAAATGTGGCATTTCAACTTTCAAAGCGAATTTCCTCCTTTTCGTGGATGGAAACTTTCGAATTCAGTTAAATTCACAAGTAGTTTCACTTGTCCCTTGAATTATTTTTTCAGCATTTTTTAATAATTGGGGGGGGGGGCTTAGTTTAGAGAGGACAGATACTAAAAATTCTTAGAGCTAAATAAATTTACTTCTTTTTTTTTCAGCAAGTATTTTAAGCAATTTCTTATTCGATTCATAGTTGTGAATCAACCTCATGTCCAACTTCTATCTGTCAGTCTTAGGTATTTTTTGACAACAGAAGAAAAAGATACTTCAGGTTTAAATACTAGCAAAACTAACTGATGTCAGAAATATCATACTGTGAGGAATTCAATAGCCTCTAATATAACAGTGCAGTCAAAGGCCACCAGCCTTCTGTTTTTGCACTCTGATGAAAAATCTGCAGTCCACTACATGTGGTTATAACAGGATTTTGCCTCAGCAGTTTTTTTCAGATTCTGGTTTAAATGATCATTCGTTATATGAAATCTGTCAAATCACCAATGATTGTTTTAAGAAAGATAACTGAATAGACTAATAGCTTTTCTTGTCGAATGTTGAATCAATATACTTGATTCACTTAAAAACCATCTTCTGCCTAATGGGTGCAGATAGTTAAGTTAATAAATATTGATCAATACTGTAGTAGCAGGCACTTAATGCCAGTGGGGGAAAAAAACCAAACAGGAATATGGATGTGGTAAATTTTTTAAAATTTCAAGCTATAATGAATTTGGCAAGCAAGAGCAAGAATAAGACCTGTTCTCAAGCAGATTTCTAAACTTCCAGCAGTTCTTTTACCTTACCCTCATGGAAGGAGACATCCGGCAGCCATTCATTCCCGTTTCTCCTTCACCTTCTACCACAAAGCTCGACCCTTCTTTCCCTTACATGGATTTTATACCAACGTGACATTTACTTCTTATTTACACAAGGTGCAAAGTACAAGTAGAATCTAAACCCAAATCTTAGAGTTCCACTATTTCTATTCAGAAATCCAAGAGCTTTTTGAAGAAACTTACTTGAATTTATTGCAACTAAGTTTCTTCTAATTCAACAAACGATTTTCTAAGAAATTACCAGGGAACAAAGTGGCAAGCTGAGATCCAGTAACATCTGCACCTTGACTAAACTTCCTTCTTAATGCTTGAGAAAGGATGACATTCAGCACTTGGAACACCCAGATACGGAATCTCAAGATCCAAAGATTCAAACATTTTAACCCTTGTGTCTACTTATCTCTCTTAAAATTATCATATAAACAAACTCATGACTCATGTATAAAACTCACAAGGCAGGCATAATGCTCATAGCTTGTAGCAATTTATCACTTGCTTTGATAGCAACAGATCACAATCATTAACAGTAGCTTAAAAACCATCCTTCTTAACATTAATATGGCTCCATTTCTGTTTTTTTTTAATTCCAAGGAATTTGTCAAAGCCATAATGGTTGGCCCAATAATATCCTTCTGGTATCTCAATTGTACAGTCCTAGATCATTATCAAACTACTAGAGACTGCAAGAGAATACTTCCCAAAGGAAAACATTCTGTGATGCTTTCTTCAGTGAGCCAAAGCAAGCTACAAGTCTTTCTACATGTCACCAACGAAGTGTTTTCGTCCTCTCCCATTCAGGCCAGTAAAGGATAGACTCAGATACAGAATATCACATCTGTATAATATTTTAGGTTCTTTAGTTTATAAATCAAAGACCAAATTCAACTCAAAAAAAGAGATAGTGAAAAGACTTTGGCTTATTGCCATTAAATGGTCTATATACAACATTACCAAGCCTTGTGAATTAAGCATATGAGGATTTCAGCTACTTTTATCTGCGAACGTCTCTTCTCTCTTGCATTGAAGTTTAAAAGTACAATAGGATTTATACATACATATATGTATTTCCAAGGATTTAGCCAGATATCAGTGCTTGAGTGAACTATATAGCTATTCAATAGAAACTATAAAACATTGATACAAATATAAAGACATGATCAATATAAAAAGCTTATATTTATAAAAAATATTTTTAGGTAACAGTCTTCCCCTGAGGGTATACCACATAGTTGGATTCATAAATATTGCTCTGCACTGCAGCTTGGTTACCAAAGTTCAAAGTTCAGCTCTTAAATGAAGTGTAAATTGCTCCAGTCACCTGACATGGCTGCAGTGGTTGCCTCAGGATATGTTCCCTAGCTTGTTGGAGTGATAAAGACACAGCATCAATGGGGTCTCCGAAAAATCTGGAGAAGATTCCTTCTTCCACATATGGAAGATACGAGAGCAGGACCTATAGGCTAGCAAGCGCGTGTCACATGACTGGGCTTTAGTTTTCACGGGCAGTTCACTGATTTTTCTGGACCCAGTCCCAACTATCTTCATTCTCCTTTCTGCTCTTTTCAGCCTCAATAATTTCTTTGTACCTCCGGCGGAAGAAGCCCATCTGCAAACCAAGAAGAGATGACAGTGGTAAGTAACAGTATAATTAAATTGAAACTTAGTTTGTCAGAAAACAGAGTAAAAAACAATAGCACAGGTGTTAATATCTAATTTCTCCTAGTGCCAATCTGGAATCATAGCTCCTTGTTTACATCAATAGAAATGGGATCAAACTGGGTCCCAAATCTTCACGAGTACTCTGCTCCTTATAGATGAACTACTCTGAGGGAAGAGTCCTCTTATATGAAACATGATTTAAAAAAAAAAAATGCACATAAGATACTTCTAATAAAACCAGATCAGAAGAGGCAGATACAGGTTTATTGGTTTCAAATACAGACTAAGGTGAAATCTGGATCTGAACCTAAAGCCGGGCTAGCACTTGGGTCCTGAGTAAATGCTGCCAGAGTTTTATGAACTGTGCTCTTAATGTCCACAACTGCACAAAACAAGAGATCAGAGGAATACAGTACGCCCACCTCCCAGCATCCAAATTCCAACTATCAGCCTTTTTTGTAAGAAACCCTCTTCCAGAAAAGCCAGCACGGTGTATTGTCTATCGCAGCTGCTCCACCACCGTTCTGAAGAGCTCTGCTGCCATTTCGCATGCCTGTCTCCAGAAGTATCAGCCCACTACTGTGCAAACACAGGTACTTCTCTTCCTGCTGGCAATCACTCTAAGGTCAGGTCTCAAATTTTCTATTTAAGGATCATTTATGTTAAGAAGCTTTGGAGGAAATTGATAGGCACAGACTCTTCCTTTTGCTAAATGATTTCCCTTGTCCCATTGCTACCAGTTGCATAATCGCAGTTCAGAAGGCAAAATACAAGCCTGATCCCACAAAATGCAGAGCATCAACAATAACTCCTCCACAAGCTTTCAAGATGCTGCAGGGCTGATAATCACTTTTGCATATCTTCTTGTTTCCTAAACCCTCGTACTTAGTTAAGGAAACGCAAGTGGTTTTCATTTCAGTTTGGATAAAAACCTCTCATATCTCTGGCTTTTTAAGTCTTTCAAATAAACAAAAGTGATTTTAATAACAGACTTTGGTAAGCACTCAAGAATAACTCCTCAAACTTAGCAGTGTGCTATTGAGACCATTGAATCAATATTTTGTTTATCATAATTAAACATTTATGTAACTCCTACCACTCTAAACCTGTTTTCTTACTCCTGCTGGGTAAAACACGATGCTTTAGTCTTCCTTTATCAACCAGTTATTGCCATCCTTTATTCCCAAATCAGTTATATGTAGGAACATTTTGTGCTGTTTTGTGACTACTAAGTTTCTGTTAAGTTAGGCTTTTTAGGTTGAGTTCTTTAGCAACTTTAATTTTCTTCAAGTATACTTTAACTCACAGGGGTCTGAAAGGCAGCTTGTTCAAACTGCCGAGGGTGCTTCGCCACAGAGCTTCCTAAAGCCCAGGTCCTTGCCAGCGCCCCCAACTACATCCTGAATTCATGGCAACATGAGACGAGACAAACACCATCCTCTCACCACCCCCTACCTCCGCTGCCTGGCTTCTGTGCAAAGGACACAGAAGCTGCAGCGTGGTCTAACAAGCCCCTTTTTTGGGTAACTGTGGAGCACAGCCCTGGGGCATGCTATTAATCTAGACATAGGTGTACCCTGCTCAGTGCATAGATGTATGTTACATACACACCTATAACCACTCTGTAAATACACAATAGGTAGACATACACATAAAAGCCTACGATCTCAATTTTACGGAGGTCCCATGACCTTCTGGAGGCCCCCCCCAATAATCGGAATTAGACCTTAAAAGTCTTGCTCACAGTCTTGTGCACAGAGTATAGACATAGCCTCTTTCCCATCTATCATAAGCGAAGCTTTATCTGTTGCTCAATACATGCAAATGCATGGATAATGGTGGTTCTGTTCTGAAACCACCTCACAAAGGGGACTCTGTTGAATTTTGGAGGGCCATACCTCCCTTGTCTCCTAGCATCTTTCAGAACAGTGTACTCAAAGGATTCAGAAAAAGAGAATTAAAGAAGAGCTTCGCTAGTTCCCTATTCTTCAAACTTGCTCTAGAAGTCTGATCAAGCTCTTCCTTTAGCAGAAAAATATCATTACTAGTAATTTTTGTACTTGTACCTACAAGCTATACCAGTGCAAAGGAAGTATTTTGAGAAGAGATCCTCAAGATAGCACCATCATAAAATCCCAGTGAAATTTCACCATTGATGCCAACATACTTCAGGTCAATGGAAACTTGAAGTCAATAGCACAAGTTTCCCTAGATTTTCACAGTCTAAAAGGGAGGTGAATTATTTTATTGATAATGAGGAAAAAAAAAAGCGTAAGAACCTACTCCTCCTCCATTGTTCTGCCCCAGTAGGATTAATTGTAGGTACTTATTTTAGTCACAGAAATCTGGAGATACTCCTTACATATGCTCAGGGAGCAGAGGATTGAAGAAGTGGGTGCCATTTTTGTATTATCAGCTTTTATAGCAGGCCTACATGCTCTCCACATTAGAAAAGAAAATTGCCACAGGACTTTGTTTCCTAAGATTAACATGAGAAGTTCAATTTGTAGCTTTTAAAAACAGGTTTTAAACCCTTAAGGTTTCCATCCTTCACGCAACCACATCCTTGGTACAATAAAATTCTCTCTTGAAGTTATGATCAAAATTATAGAAAGGCTTTTTAATTTCCTTGAGGGCCAAACAAACAAAAGCAAACTCCTTCCCACTGTTGTTTTAATAAAAATTGTCTGTTTGTGAACATCTGCTTCAGGAATTATCTTTAAAAGTTGGTTATGATAGTTTTGGTATTTTACTATTTTGTTACTGGATACAGAATGCTTCTGTATAACTTTCCAGGAGGGCAAAAAGTGAGCTGAAGACCATAATAAATATTAATGAAGCATGAAATCCTACATCTAGAGGTGATTCCACTACAAAGTTATATATGTTTACTTGCTGTAAATGATACGGATAATCTAAAATTATGTGGAGGACTTAAATGAAGTGCAAGCAAAAGGAGAAACTGGACCTTAAGGATTTTTGTTTTTTGTTGTTACATTTTTTGTAATAGTGGTCAGGGATTATATATATTTCCTATCCCTGAAAGGCAAGGATGTGCTTTGTTATGAGATACTGTTCCTTAGTGTTAACAGCGCATATTTCCACTTAACGTGACAGAGTCCCTATCATCATCAGAAAGGGGGTTTTTTGGTCATTGCTGTGAAGAAATCACAACATAGTCATTGTCTCACAAGAGACCATACAACCCACATATCCACCTCCTTACAATAAACTGTTTTCATTAAAAATGACAGCAATGTTAACCCATATGGTGAGGGCTGATAAGTGCCTGTGGCAAGCTAGAGAGAATAAGTAAATTTAACATACAGTGAGGAGATACAGGGGTATAATAAGGAGGAGGACACTTGGAGCAAAGCAGGAGAATTGATGCAACATGGGGTCGAGTAGACACAGGCTCTGTTGTCACTGCGGCAGAAGTGACACCAGAAGATCTCTTTTCTGTGGCTAATGAAAAGCCCTTAAGGGAACTCAGCAAACCCAGTGAGGACAGCACTGCTGGGACTCAGACCTGGATTTCAAGCAGGGAAAGGAGGAGAGATCTTCAGCTTTAACAAGAGCATGGTTGTGATCTCATTTATGGAATGGGCGTTTACAGTGGGCCAATGGTCTCCAACCCATGTTTCAAGGGCAATGAGTCTCTAACATTGGTCAATTCTCCCAAACATTGCTTTCCACACACACAACTGTATGTATATAGCAAAGGAATACCCAAGTCCAGAGTCGTGACTCCATCATGCAGTCTGTGATTTCACACCACCACATCCAAGGGAAGGACTGATGACAATATTTTGATCAGTAAAACTCTGCCTGGGGAAGGCACTCATGAGAGGAAGAGCAACAGGACAACATATTTACAGGCAGCAAGGAGAGAGTACCATGGGAAGCAGAAGTGTTATAATGGAAGAAGAGGCATCAGCCACCAAAGACAATGCAGGAAATGAGAAAAGCAAACTACAGTCAACATTTCACAGTTGGGTGAAAACTATTTGGGAAGGCTGAGGAGGCTCTCTTGAGTTATGGGCCTTTTGGGTCAGTGTGGCTGAAAGAAAGATCTCAGGAGCAGGACACTGCTCAGCATACACCATGCTTTATTCTTAACCCTGGCAGACCTCACCAGAGGGGATCTGCTATGCCATGGGCACCATGTCCTACTTTCTTTCTTCTGTGTGTAAACACAGAGGAGAAAGAGGGCCATTGAAGACTTCGGGAATACAGGGATAGTCCTGAAATCCTGAGGCTATCAGTGTCACTCACAATGGATTCATGCCCCACGCCAGGGAAAGGAAAGAGTGTCTGAGTTGTCTGTGAATTCACAAGCTGTCACATTTCACATCTGCTATGATAAACTGCAAAGATGTCTGCTTGCTTTTAAACAAATCCAAACAAATTCAGGCAGAACCAAACAAAATGAAAAGAAAAAGCTGGCCTGGTCTTTACCAGAAGTGACAAACAATAACCAGTCCTTTCTGGAGGTGCTTCAAGTAAGTATTAGAGCTGCTATAAATAGGTGGCTTAGATTCAAAACCTGAAACCCTCCATAGGTTTTACACACATCCTTTAATTTAGTTATTCCAGCCCATGCACCCTCTTCTAGCATAACCTTACTGCCATCTACAGTATATGCTGAGCAGAAAGCATGTTCCTGGCAAAACTGAACAATGGAACAACAGAAATTCTGTGTTACTTGTAGGCTGGGGAATTATTCCTGCTACTGTGCCATTATTTCTTGCCATGTGAGAGCACTGTCAAGTCCTCCATTCAACCTTGAGTATTTAAAGTCTCTTTCACTAGTACACACAACTCCCTTTAACTGTCATGTCAGGTTTAAATCCCTTAAAATCACAGATAAGTCATATCTAACAACACTCGCATAAAATTGCATTCTTCAAGCACTCACACAAACTGAAAACCTCAAAGTGATTTCAGTGTGTTGAAT
The DNA here is from genome assembly GCA_013401275.1 of Pandion haliaetus. NCBI lineage: Eukaryota > Metazoa > Chordata > Aves > Accipitriformes > Pandionidae > Pandion > Pandion haliaetus. The sequence continues at coordinate 35,121 of VYZV01027301.1, read as the reverse complement.
TAACATCACAATAAATTATTGCCTCTTTTTCTGCTGCTATTTTCTGCACATCCAAAGGCTGATCACTGAATTACTGGACTTTATATTTTTCTAAACTGCAAAAGTATAAACATTTAGCCAGCATTTCCTGCAGTACCGTCCTATGGCTATCTCTCTAGGGTTCCAATTATGCTTGAAGAGTGACGATATTACAAAATAAAATTTAATCCGCAGTTAGAAAAAACCAAAGCTGATCAAAGGGCAAGCAATATCACTGCCTTTGCTATATTTATTGTTGGGTAAATGTCTAAAGCATTTTTATCAAGCCCAGCGAGGCTTATTCTTCCAATCAAATAAAAACAGATATAGTTTGAAATGTGGATTGTAGAAGAATGGTTGTTTTGTATTTTTTTAAAAGTTTTTTTCCCATTAACACCATCCATTAAGAAACAAGAAAAAATTGGTAAGAACAGTTACACGCTGCTGTAAAAAAAAAAAAAAAGTCTTTATTTACAGCAGTTTCAAGACTATGAACTAGAAATAGTTTTGTGAATGACAACGTTCAAACAGAATCCAAAACTGTATCAGAGACTTTTGACACTTTTTGTACAATTTTCCAATTAAGTTTCTTTAGTGTATACTGTGGTACTAAGATGCACACAAAAAGTATTCATTTTTATCAGTATGGCTCTGCTGACAAATGTCTTCTAATGGAAGTTACTGACCACAGTACAAACCAACAAGTAAAAAGAAAAGAGCGCGAAGTAAGTACTGACATAGGTGTAACTAAGAAATAAAACCAAATTTAAGAACCACTGAAGAAATATCCCACTGAACTAGGCTTTGAAAGATACTTTGGGTTCAGTGCCTTAATCACAAGCTGTCTTTCTTCATCTACTGTAAGCAGGGCCAGGAACCTCTCCCCAAGCAAGATGCCACCAGTTGGTAAAGCAGCAACACCTCCAGTTTCTGCAAAGCAGTGCTACTGAGATGGAAAGCATGGAGCGTTTTCTCCTGCAGAGATCGATCACTGGTTATTAAGGGCATCTCACTTTACTACTGCCAAGAAGGCAGGAAAAAATACCTTGCACTTGGGTTCGCATGGCCCTGGATAATTCTGGCAAGCCACCAGCTCCAAGAGGATGCACCATTTCCTTCCTCCCAATTAAAGGACCCTTGCCACAGTACAGAGGGGTCATGAACAGATATTGTACATCAGCTTTTCCATAGAGAACTGGCAAACTGCCACCGCCTGGGTCCCCCGGTGAGGAAAAGGCATGTTTGGAAAGCAGCCACGTGTCCTGCCTCTAGTTAAAGGAGAAACTGTATATTTAGGAGGAAGGATGATAGTGTGGCTAAGGTAAGCTCCTGAGGAGTAGAGTGGTCTGGTTTTGATTATTCAGTCTTTCATTGACTTTTTGAGAGGCAAATCCCTTAACTTTGCTGTAATATAGGTCCTCATTTGCTCAATGAAACACGTACAAGAAAATAAATACATATGCTTCAAACATCACCATTCCACAAGTGGCTGGTGTATGTGTGTATGTATACACATACAATATATACTTTGTATATATAGACAATGCTATACATACTTATGCACCTGGGGAACTGAGACAAAGAGAAATTCAGCAGCGTACTCAAAGATAGTTGTCCTCTACAAACACTTTGTTTAGCTACTATGGAAGAATTTGATACCTAGCATCTGTATCTGATCCCAATGTATTGCAACAGATGGACATTGCTATGGCAGAAAAGAATTAGTAATGTACACAAAATTGCACTTAAGTTACTTTCATATAGCCTGGCTCACTGACTTTATCTTCTGTTGGTAGCTAGGGTGAAGATCTGTAGTCCTCCATAGACTTTAGAAGGACTTTTATTTTACATACTGTAGTAGTAAAACAAGCATAGTTTTTAAACACACATTTTATTAGTCAGTTACTTTGTAATGTTGAAATAATATGAAAAAAATTTAAGTGCTCTTTTTTTGCTAAGAACAGTCAGTCAATTCCTAAACTTAGCTCTAGCAGTCATTAAATAAACTATTAATTTAACCAAATGCTTTATGTTTATCTCAAGGGCCAAATTTTAAAAGAACAGTCTCTAAGGCTAGGTAACTCAAAGTACATAAACAATTCAGACTAGCAGCATGCATGGAAAAGATGCATTCAGGTGTGTGAAAGAGATTAACTACACACAGAGATGGACACTGGCACGGAAAATCTAATTTAGTACTTTGGGTTTTTTTGATAACATGCCTTGCTGTTGTCACTGATGCTCCAGTGTCACCCCACTCTAAACACAAAGTCCAGTCATCAGTAATTTGTTCCTCTAGCCACATCTCGTGTGACTTTTCTCCAGGAGTTGTTCAGTTGGCTTCAATGGACCTACTTGTGATCGTGGTCAATAAAGCTGGTAGTTCTGGTGTGTACCCTTGGAATACCTTTACCATGTAGCTAAGATCTAGTTTGCCTCAGACAAGACTCATTCACCTAGCACTTGATTTAGTTTTGTATGCGTAATATATTTTGTTAAGGACTTAGTACTTAGAGTACTTTAGAAATGAAGACAACTCCAGTGACTGGACTTTTAAAGTTCTTTCAGTGCTGACTTCTGGTACCTTGAGTTTAATGAAAGCATGAACTTCTTGCAGGACGGTAACTGTGTACAGTAACTTGCATGACAGATGTTACCAGTATACTTGTAAGTGCAATCAAAAAGTCAATTAGCCAACATTAAAACTTATAAACACTTCCAAATAGTTGAAAGATTTTTTTCCATTGCAAAATTTTACCAAGTAGTTTATTTTTTAAAACGTCATGGAATGAAAACAGCCATCATCCAAAGTTCATCTCTGATTATCAGTCTCAAAAATTAGAAAGAACACAATGTCTACTGCAGATATGTCTAGACAAATTACTATATACTGATTTCTTAAACCTCCACAGGGAATAGACAGTAATTAGATATATCATTCCTGTAACTGCAATTAATTTAAGACATATCTCAGTCCATATTTTCCATTTCCTCTCCAAAGAAAAAAAGAAAAACTACTGAAATGTTTCTGGCTTTGTTTGAAAACCAGAGACTAAACATTAAAGACTATTTCTGGAATCAATAAAAAGTAGCTTTACAATCGTATTTTGATATATTTGACCTGCCAAAAATATTTGAATGAAAGTTGTACTACGTCTGTAATTATCAGAATAAGTTACTTTCACGGGTTTAGCTGAACCAGGAGGAAATGGCTATGGCTGGTCTAAGTCATAATACAGCATTTCCCACTGTGACACCAAGCCTAAAGAGAGAATTCAGACTATGCAAGTCATACTTCTCTGTTATTGGCATCTGAGTCTGAGGGATGCTAATGACTTCCAATAAATACACATGTTGTGTTCCGGCAGTGGGGAACCTTGGAATGTTAGGTACTTATTTGCAGTTTTTCAGTCTACACACATATTCATTTTCTGGTTTGGACTCCTGAAAATGACGGCTATCTTTCTTCTTTTCAGAAAGATGTTCTGAACCAGAACCCAACCTCTCTCTTGCCTGTGGATTCAATTTGTTCACACAATCCCAGGATGAGAGCGACATAGCTGCAATGACTGTGATGCTCTCAAAGTGCCCTGGCATGCACAGCTCCCATTTGGAGGACACTGAGACCAGAGAGAACGCTCAGCCACAACATTATTGTTGTACATTTACATAGCTCATTTTATCCGGAAAGATAACAAAGGCATTTCACAAGTGCTGGACACACACCACCACTGAAATGTTGCCAACCTTGCTCTTGAGGGTGGTGAGCAAATATTACATGGCAGCCAGCAAACTCACTGGGGAAGGCAGTACTTTGGCTACAACAACAGCATTAACCATTTACTTATGTAAGAACAAATAAAAAATGCCCAAACTCCATCTTCCTTCATTCAGTAACATTCAGTCAGAATTCAAAAAGCACAGCAAATCACCCAAACAATCTACTGTAGAAAACCCAACATTTGAGTCACTGTTGCAGGAATACAATCCCTTTTTGTCTTGAGAAGCCAAGGGTCTACAAACATTTTGTGACACTCACTTTGGTCCAGGAAAAGGAAACATAATGAAACACAGTTTTGACTGTTCTTTAAGAAAATAAGCAGACTTCAAATAACCCACCTGACTTCTGCCTGGTGAAAACGTCATTATTTATACAGACAACCAACTACTTCCACTGCCCCACTGCCTTCTCAAGGTTTCCTAGCTGCTATACATAATGAAGATCTATCCATGTTTGGGAGATAATATGCGTTTCATTTTGCATCACAGAAGTTAAATTATCACCTGACTGCATTTTTATTATTTGTAACAGGATAATATTGAAAAAGCCTAATTCTAGGCCTACTGAACCTAGAATCTGTGTCAAAAAAGTAGTACCCCTGAGAAGCCTACATATGAGAGCAAGTAACAGCTTACTTGAAGCAACTATATAAATGGGTAACAAAAGCAACAAAATTAAAAGTTTATCAGAAAAACTCTACAGAATGCAATGATTTGAGGACTACAGAAAGAGGAATTTCAGAGAACACAAATGAAATCACAGTTTTTGCAGTTTTGATGCACAGAAAGGACAGGTATGGGCTATGTAGTTCCTACAGGTAGGGATCATACTTCTATAAGTGAGACAAGCTGAAAAACAAGAGGACAAAGCTGGGCAGGAACTTGGATGAAAGTGTGAGAAACTAGTGTTGACATGGTTTTAAACTGAGGAGAGAGAGTGGTGAAAACAAAAAGAAAAAGGAGAAGTATAGATTTATCTTAAGTTCTGAGGCAGCTCGTGCATCCATCTACATCTCTACAGGGAAGACCTTTGTGAGCTGAGAAACCCACCCTTCCCATCACTAGTCCCTAGTAAGTGCTCTCACAGCAAGTTGAGTCAACTGCCTTGTTTATCTGAACATCAATTATGATTCTTATTTTTAAACCATCACCATAGTAAATAATGGTTTATTCTTGGAATGACATGTACAGAAAGGAAGAAGCATATGAACTCTGAATAGGCACAACAACTTTCATCAAAGATACGAAACGCCACTCAGTTTCAACAGGTTTCTCTGTCCCCACCTCTAAACCCAACATTTGAAGCTAGACAGCTGTGATAATGGGTATGTTACACCCAACTGGGAGACGTTTTTAACTGAAAAGTGTTCTTTCTGGAAAGATTATATATATAAATAGATTATAGATAGATATATATAGACAAAATATATATATAGAGAGAAAAAAGCCAGACTTCTCCCCTACTC